>VWYK01093553.1:0-26280 GCA_013399775.1 Semnornis frantzii
TATACAATATATGTTTATATTTATATTTATAATGGAGTAAATGGCAAGACTGAAGACAACCATGCAATATGCAAGTGATTGCAAATCTAAGTCAATTATATGTAAGATAAAATCTCACATCTAAAGTATAAGTTAAAATGTTACGAATAGATTTAAAATTATTTTCTCAGCCATGTTGAATATTAACTGTCATCATTAATGACTATTTTCTTACCCAGGCAGATTTGAGAACATATTCTGCTTGAAATCCTTTCAACAGAGTCAGAGCATTCAGGAGGAAATCTGTTTTCTTTGTTTGGGTAGAACTAAATATTTTGGAATAAACAAAGTGGCTGTGCAGTGATCTGAGCATCACAAGCAAAGCTCTCTAAATTCTTTCTTAGCCCTTTCCTATTGTTTAAATGGGATTTAAAGTGGATGTTAGGAAGAAATTCTGCACCCTGAGGGTGGGAGAACACTGCAATAAGTTGCCCAGGGAGGTAGTTGAAGCCTCATCCCTAGAGATATTCAAGGTCAGGCTGGACAGCAACCTCATTGAGTGGAGGATGTCCCTGCTGACTGCAGGGGGTTGGACTAGACAATCCTTGGAGCTCCCTTCCAACCCAAACCTGTCTATGATTGTATGAAATAGTAGCTGACAAGAAGTAAATACTTGCTTCATGACAACATCCTGAGCTTTCATTCTAATGGAGAGTTCCTTATGACAAGTCATACCCACCTGAGCCTTGCAGTGATGCTGGAATGGCTGCTGCACTACCAGTAAGCCTGGTTTCTACTGTCAGCCTTTCCCCTCAGCATTTATTTTGCACTATTACTCAGGTCCAACATGTTTCCAGTTAACAGGGGTGGGCCAAGACCTTTTTTTTTTTAGGTCATTGACTTTTTATAGTGGGAAAATTCACTGTTGTAAGGCTTTGCCAGTAAATCAGGCCAACTGATATTGTAAAGCCAAATGCTTGGAAACATGGTCAGCTGATTAAGGCATTGGGCTGATTAAGGCATTGGGCTGTGACTCAGATGATCTGGATTCAATTCCTGGCACTTACTGCATCACCTTGGGCAAATCACTTTACTACTTTTATCCTTGCCATTTCAGATGTGAAAGAAGGATCTTAGTAAAATGTCTTTTACCCTCTCCCTCCCACAACCATGGGCCACCACTGCCTCTCTTGCTATCTGTACACAGCTGGGAGGATGGGGTCTGTGTTCAGCATGGAGCTCCCTGAAAGGAAATACAGATCTATAGAGATAGAGATAGATATGAAATGTTTGCTTCCTTGAAGGCATTCTGAGGTGTCTCCATAAACTATAATTAAACAAATTCACAGGTTCACAGATTGCACTGGGTTGGGAGGGACCTTCAAAGGTCTTCATGTCCAACTGCCCTGCAGTCAGTAGGGCTACCTTCAACTTTATCAGGCTGCCCAGGGCCACACTGAGTCTGATCTTGAATGTCTTTAGGGACAGGGCCTCACCCATATCCCTGGGCAGTCTGTCCCAGTACTTGACCACTCTCATCATAAAGAACTTTTTCCTTTCATTCAACTTAGAGCTACCCTGCTCCAACTTAAAACCATTGCCCTTCTAAACAGTCATTCTCCAGCCTTCCTGTAGGTCCTCTTCAGATACTGAAGTGTAGCCATCTGTTAAGAAGAGCCCAAAGCTGTCCTCCAGAAGACCAACTATATCCCCTCCTCTATTTCCATGGGTGCCTATCTGGCACTGGAAGATGGACATGTTGCTCCTAGTGAGTACTGGAGCTGCTGCCAGCTACTCTTGCTGGCAAATACCAGTGCTGCCAAAGCACCTGGAATGCCAACCTTCAGCAGGGAGCATAGAAGCACCCACTCAGTGTGGCTCTCTGAGGATGCTCTCTTTTGGACTGGACTCCTGCACAGCATCTTTCCTGGGGTGGCTGGGTGGCTGTGTATGCCTCAACAGCCATTTGTGGATGTGCTGCTTCCCAAATTGTCAGCAGTGAGAAGCAAAAGAATCACTTCTCAACCTCTGATCTCCCAAGTATTCTTAATAGGCATGTATCCAGACATTTTCATTAATGTAAGTAGCAGCTAACTCAACTGGCTAATAAGTTGTCTCTGTTTTTCACTCATTTTCAATCAACATAACTAATCAGCATGCCAGAGAATGCAAAATACTGTGCAAGCCCTTGAGAGGAGAAGCATTTTTAATCATGGTGATTGTTCATCTGTTGATAAAAAAAAAAAAGTGTCTTAAAATTAATATAATCATGGCTTGTGATGCTGAATCTTTAATAGCACATGGAAGGCACATCCAATAGAGAGTGGGAAAGGGCACTGTAGGGTATGCTCTGCATCACCAATGGAGTGGCTTGAACACTCAGAGGGACAAAGGCATGGTGATGGACAGTTAAATATCCTATTTATTTAGAAAGGAGAGATGAGGAGGGGTCAAAATTCAAACTGTGTTGAAAATGTCCGTGAATAGGTGACAGTAATAAAGAGGCATAACATAGTTAATAACATTTGGCATCTGTACCCTTCTGAGTTTATCAAGCACTTTATAAATCTGAATGAATAAAGTCAAACCAGGTCATAATACAATTAATATTATGATTCACATTTTACATATGGAATAGCTGACACACAGGGAAATTAAAACCAATATTACCAAAAGACACCTGCTCCAAAAAGCCATTCTGATGACTGTCCTTCACAGGGAAGTCAAGGTTCCCAGACCCCTGGAAAGAGAATTCATTTTAGAGGTCTTAACTCTCCACAAATAAAATTATCCATATGCATGCAGCAAGCCTTTGCAAAATTGGTGATGGAAGCCATCAGGATTTCACCACATTAGGCTCCCTGGGCTCAATTGGTCTAAGTCAGTCACCAGGGACATCCTTCAGAGTTAAGGAATTTTCATTAATTACTGCTGATGGAGTCTAAGGTTTGATTCATCTCATCTTAAAGTGGTTGTTTCAGACAGGCCAGATGAATTAAAACTTAAAAAATGTGTGTTCCTCTGCACTGACCACAAAGACAATCTGGCAGGAGTAGAGCAGCTGTAGGTGCTTGTGTAGATGCTCATTGTCAATGAGCTGCTTTTATAACATCCAGGTTTAGATACAAAATTAGTAGCAGGCAAATCCTAGGCACAGAGAGACATTGCTGACAATAAACTGCTTCTGCCTATTGGTTGGTGTCTGGAGGAGCACACAGGCTCCCATGCAAGATCCCTCTTTGTGTGACCGCTCCTGGCAGTCACTGCTGGCAGTCTCAGAGCTATTCAGCTGAGAATCTGACCTGTAGTTTATTTGGGCACATTTCTATTTCAGCCAAAGAAAAGATGAGAGTGTCGTGATCGCTGGCGGTGTTCTTTTGTCTCACAGGCACTGAAAACTCTGCTGGGTGTACAAAGGCCACCTAGAAATTAATTTCACAACTCCCCTTCAGAAACCTCACTAATGCAGGTTATCTTTTTAATTGTGATGAATTATCCTGTCAGCTGAGATGAAAGGCATTAATAAAAATACAATTTTGGGAGTGCTCACAGAGGAGTTAATCTGTTGTTCCAAATATTCTTTCTGCTGGAAATATTTACTCCTGGTACAGGAGTGAACTTCTCTTTTATTCATGGTACTTAATGTGCACCCAGGACTCTTTGAAAGCTTTACTGTCTCTAAATATAGGTTAAAAAAAACAATGGAAATCAGGCTGAGGAGTGATTTTGAGGATCCATCTGTGTCTTAGACATCATACAACTGAAAAAAATCATTTTCCACTTTAGGATGTATTTAAAAAGAAGCTTTAAGATCAAATATTACAAGAGAACACACATTAAATGTTATCATCTGGGAAGTCAGCAGCTCCAATAAGAAGCAATTAGTGCAGTGGCAAAAGCCAGATATGGATATGGGCATGGTTATGCATATGTGTGTGTGTGTGTGTGTTGATAGCACAGAAAGTGCCTTGGGGGTTGACATGCACACTGCAGTCAAGCAGCACAGAAGCAGAGCAGACTGACACAGTCCAAGGCTGCTCCTTGTCCTCAGTGTTGGCAAATCATAAAATCATATAACAGTAAGGTTGGAAGGGACCTCAAGGATCATCCAGTTCCAAGCCCCTGCCATAGGCAGGGACACCTCCCACTAGCACAGGTCACTCAAGGCCTCCTCCAACCTGGCCTTGAACACCTCCAGGGAGGAAGCAGCCACAACCTCCCTGGGCAACCTGTGCCAGTGTCTCACCACCCTCACTGCAAACAACTTCCTCCTAACATCCNTTGTGTATGTTTGGTGTCCTGAGACTGAGAATATGACCTTGCCATGGTTCTTCTGCTAACACTTTGCTTTCCCTGGCAATTAAATACATTAATGATCGATTTTTCTAGCGCTGATTCTGGAAGCACAGCAAAGGTGGCAGAGGATGGAACAGGAAGTTATTATTTGTCCATGGGAAATCTGAAAGTGAGTTTAATGAAGGAATTAACACTTCATGAGTGTGAGTTTAATAAGAGAATAGTCAGATTAAGAGATTTGCAGTCCTCAGAGCAGTGAGTGTGGTTCTAACATAGCATTTTTCAGAGTGATGCTGAACGATTCTATCTTTTCTTATCTCTCATGCAAGTGAGGAAAGGAGACTTAGAAGGGACCTTATCACTCTCTACAACTACTTGAAAGGAAGTTATAGTCAGGTGGGGGTCAGGCTCTTCTCCCAGGCAACTTGTGACAGGACAAGAGTGCAACGTCCAAAGCTGCACCAGGTGAGGTTTAGGTTGGACATTAGGAAGCACTTCCTCACAGAAAGGGTAATTAGACACTGGAATGGACTGCCCAAGGAGCTGATGGAGTCACCAGCCCTGGAAGTCTTTAAGAAAAGCCTGGGTGTGGCACTTGGTGGCATGGACTGCCCAAGGAGCTGATGGAGTCACCAGCCCTGGAAGTCTTTAAGAAAAGCCTGGGTGTGGCACTTGGTGGCATGGTTTAGCTGATGATGTTGAGTTATGGGATGGGCTCAATGAGCTCAGAGGTCTTTTCCAGCCTCAATGATTCCATGATTCTGAGAACAACTAAAGTAACCTTGAGCTGGTAAGCAGTTAAAAACATTGCCTGTTGAAAACAAATGCTCTAAGGTGTGACTTCTTGGATACTTCAAAATCAGAGAAGGGAAAATAAAGGAAAATAAAGTAACAGTATAAGCTTCTACACTAGCACTCCTTTCAGGTCTCAGCCTTGGTTCAACAGTTTGGATTTTATATTGCATTTTCCACTGAATTCAGAAGAATTAATTCCTGCTTGAGTAGCTTTAGAAATCCTTAGGATTTAATCTTGATCACAGATTAATTCTCCCCTCAAGCTACTCCAAGGAACTGGTCAAAAGGGTCATCTAAATCAATGGAAGGCTATGAGTGCCTTTCAAAAAGCTTTGCACCAGTCCCTAAAAGGCAGAAGAGTCAAAAGTATTTGTAAGCAATATTTCAGTTGATAAAATATGTTTATATTGCTTTTCTGAAGCCATGCAGGAAATTTTTTGGTGCTCAAAGGAAAGGTGCACTGCAGAAAAATCCACAGCCTTATGAGTAGTATGTTCCCTTGGAATGTGTTCTCTTGGAAACAAATGATCCTGAGTTCCCTATCACTAGAGGAAATAAATGATTATAAGAACAGGGAAGTTTGATCTTGAAACATGAGGGTCCTGTTATAAAGCCATCTGCTGGACTGGCTTCAGTGGTGAGTTTCTCAGGTGAAGACTTTTAAGGGATTAGGGTTCAGGCACAGAATCTTTAGGTGTTTTGGGAAGACTACTTAGCTAAGTATTGATGCACCTGAAATTCTGGAGTTAGGCTTAGGTAAGTTTTGCCTTTGTTCTGTTTGTTGGTTGGTTGATTTGGGAGTCCTGCCTTTGGTTGGTTTGGTTCAGTTTTTGTCCTTTGACTGCATCTTTAGATACAAAAAATAGAGGAGAAATAGGAACTATGTTAGTTTCAAATTGGGTATAACACAGCAGAAATTTCATAGAATTATAAAATGGTAAGGTTGGGAGGGACCTCAAAGCTCATCCAGTTCCAGCCCCCTGCCATAGGCAGGGACACCTCCCAGTAGTACAGGTCACTCAAGGCCTCCTCCAACCTGGCCTTGAACACCTCCAGGGAGCTTGTGGAGCACAGAAGCACAACCAATGAGATCAAAGATTCAGTACAAGCCCACTTGGGGAATGTATTGTGAGGTTGAGCAGAAGATGAGAAGCTCTCTGGATCTAGGAAATTAGTGTGAAAAACAAATGCAAAAATAAATCAGCAAGTTGGTTTTGGTAATAAAATTTGCAACACTGCAAAACTCTTTTAGGGGTTGATTATAGGAACATTTTCAAAGGCAGCAAGAACAGTCAATGGTTCAGTTCTGCTTGAAAATGAGTGGGGCTTAGGTACCTGAGTCTACTTCATGTGCTTCACCAGGGCTTATTTTGCAGTTTTCCACCTGTCTGTCAGTTTTGAATCGAAGTTACTCCACTGCATTTATTTCAAACCCTTTCTAGATTGATTTCATAGAATCACAGAATGGTAAGGTTGGAAGGGACTTCAAAGCTCATACAGTTCAAATCCCCTGCCATAGGCAGGGACACCTCCCACTAGCACAGGTCACTCAAGGTCCAACCTGGCCTTGAACACCTCCAGGGAGGTTGTGGAGCACAGAAGCACCCAATGTGATCTTCGATCACATTCAGTGCTTCTGTGTTCCACAACCTCCCTGGGCAACCTGTGCCAGTGTCTCACTACCCTCACTGTAAAGCACTTCCTCCTAACATCCAGAATTTCCTATTATTCCAACTTGTCTTTTTCTTGTTCTGGAAGAAACAGTTGCAGACACCCAATAAATCATTTTAGCATCACCCTCCAACTCCTTCCTTTGATCCCCACTGGAAGGTGTTGCTGTAATGACCCTGCACAAAGGAGAACTATGACACAGATTTATGCTACCAAACTTTATACATTATTACCCCCATCTGCTTTCCAAGACCTCATTCTACACAAGCTGATGCAGGTCAGCCTACAAAGAAGAACACAAAACAAGATGGGCTGCCAGCTAGGTGGATTTTGGAAATCTTTGCATCCTTTTCGTACTTGATTTTGTAATTCTGACCTCATGAATAGAGAGCACAATCAGTTTGATGTTCAATGGAATGATAGCTGATACAGTAACTCTTCCAATTTATAGGGCAGATATATTCTAGCAGCATATGCTACTAGACACAGAGCCAGCAGTGACATCTAATCACTGTGAGAAAGCTCATTCTAACTCTGCTGCCAACGATTTGGTTTAACAGACGTGCAGTGACTTGATAGCAGGTGGATAAAAGGGTATAAAGTGTGTTTTGTGCCTTCTGTCTGCATTATTTATAGATTCACTGATTTTAGGGATTCAAGGGAGATTGTGTCACACAAATTTAGGTTCTGTGAGGGCTGGGTACTTGTGAAAGAGAGCAGATTGGTAACTTTCAATTTGAAATTCTCCAATTAACTCTAAGACTGATAGAAACTGATCATGTTTGTCAAAGATCTGGGCTAGGTAGGATGAAAGGGTAACCAAAGAAGACAGAGGATTGTTTTCCTTCCAAAATAATTAGCATCTGCAGTTGCTTCCTGGTTTTGTCTTTTGGTTCCCAAGAGCTCATGAACCAGCAGCTACTCAGGGAAAGGATGAGAGTGACTGCAGCAAGGAGAGGAAAAAATGAGGAGATGGGGTTTCTGGCAGGCTTTTGCTCCTCGTAGCTGAGTTTCTGTTTTGAGATATGCTTGGAAATAAAACTGGTTGTGACAACATCTGGAAAGTTATTCTAGGGCAAGATAGGCAAAGGAAACTTCCCAGACTGGCATGAGCAAAATGTTTCAGCCTTAGTTTAGAGGGAAGACCTAAAAATGAGCCTATAATTCATTCCATTACTTCTCTTGTTGACATTTTCAAGTGCAGAGAATCTAACAGCCCTACTGTTGGCTCTCACATGGATTCGACCACTCGAAACTGGAGTGAGGCCAACAGAAAACAGTTGTCACAAGGCAGACTCTTTCATCACTGCACAATCCAGGCAAGATCCGAAGCAACAACTGAAGTGAAACATTGTTTGTGTGTTTACAATTTGTTACTCTACTTTAAAAAGGGTAAAAAGCAGATGGCTCGCAGCAATGCTGAGCAAAAAAAAGGTCGAGTGACTGCAAATTATACAATGTCTTTTACAGGAATTCGGTGGTTTGGGTTTGATGGGGGGTTTTGTTTGTTTGTTTGGAGGGTTTCTGAGGGTTGTTTGTTTGTTTGTTTTCTTTTTTTTTCTTCTTCTTTTCCTGGGTGGAGAAGAGGTTAGAAATGGTAGACAAAGGCAACAAGTGCAGAATCAGGGAAGTCAATCCAGAAGATCTAAAGCTCACAGCTTCAGCTATGTCACATTTCCAGATGACTTCACTGCTTGGGATGGCCAGGAATAAAAGAGGCTCTTTAATAACCCTCAGCTGGACCATAGCTCTGACTGTGTCTGGTACCCACCTGACAGTCAGGTGCCTGAAAAAACTTTGTCCTTCCTTCTCTTGCCATTTAGCATTCACACTCCCATATACCTATTTGTTCTTTCCTCAGCAATGGAGAGCCTCAATACACTTGAACAATGTGGAAAGTGAAGCAAGATGTTATGGCAACAAATGGATTGTGGGGCTAATGGTTTTTCATATTAAAGGCCAAAGAATTAGTAGACATTCACCTCTTTTAGGACTTCACTAAACCACTCCTGTTATAACCAGAGAGCAAATTCCACTTCACTTCCTTCACAGGCTGGGTGAACAATGTGCTTATTCTGGTAGAACCTCACAACACCAAGGCAAGCCTCCATCACACAGTTCCTCAGCTGGAGGGATAACATGCAGACTGTGACAGTAGGCCTGAATCTAACAGCCCCTGGGGAGAACAAGAATGAATTCCAAGCATTTTGTTTTACTGTAGATTTTGTGACTACTGAGTTTAAAATGACAAACCTAAACAAATTTTAAATGTTCTTTTGCTACCAACCACACAGAAGACAGCAGTCAGTAGATCACAACTTTAGATTGCCACTTATTTTGTTATTAAATTAAATCCCTGAGGAATTATCACTATTTAACATGTCACATGAAGACACCACACTTGCTTTATGTCTGGACAGCTTCCATAGAATCAGGATCAGGTTGAATATGTGATGGTGATGTATTTGTGGTGTCTTCTTCATAGAATCATGGAATGGTAAGGTTGGAAGGGACCTCAAGGATCATCTAGTCCCAACCCCCTGCTATAGGCAGGGACACCTCCCACTAGCACAGGTCACTCAGGGACTCATCCAACCTGGCCTTGAACACCTCCAGGCAGGGAGCAGCCACAACCTCCCTGGGCAACCTGTTCAACCATCACATCAGGTGGAACTATCATTTCCTTTATTGTTCTCCTAACTCATGCATCGAGTGGTTTTTAGAATGTAGAGGAAGAAACAGGGGGACAGGATTCTTTTTGACCAGAAAAATAGTGAGAATTAGAGGCAAAATAGAGGTGAAAAATAAATGGATATTGGTTTAGCATTAAAAATAAACAACCAAACCCAAACAAACAGCAAAAAGAAAATTCCCAAAACAAAACCAAAACAAAATCAAAACCAAAACCAAAACAAACACCACCAAATCCAAAACCAAAACAAACACCACCAAAACCAAAATCAAAATAAACACATCCAAAACCGAAACCAAAACCAAAATAAACACCACCAAATCCAAAAAACAAAACAAACACCACCAAAACCAACATAAACACCACCAAATCCAAAACCAGAACCAAAAGAAAAATCAAAACCAAAATAAACACCAGCAAATCCAAAACCAAAAGCAAAATAAACACCACGAAAACCAAAACCAAAACCAGAATCAAAACCAAAATAAAGACCACCAATACCAAAACCAAAAGCAAAATAAACACCACCAAAACCAAAACCAAAATAAATACCACCAAAACCAAAGCCAAAACCAAAATAAACACCAGCAAAACCAAAACAAAAAACAAAACCAAAATAAGCACCACCAAACCAAAACCAAAATAAAAATAAACACCACCAAAACCAAAACCAAAACCCAAAACCAAAACCAACGAAGCCAAACTTCTGAGAATCTGATGCTTGAGGGAAAAAAGCAGCTTAAGAAAGATGAAAAGTTTTATATTTCACCTTAAGCAGTGAAATGCTTCAATGATACTCTGCTCTTCTTTTGGCAGTAAGGTTTATTTTCCAGTTGCCATTTGCACTTCTGACAAGTGTGGCAGAGTTGCTTTGTGAAATGTACCCAAATGTACCACCAAGATCTCTTTTCCTTTGTGCCTTTTTTATTGGTTTCTATTTTTATTAGCTAACATTTTTGTTTTCTATTGAAAAATAAAGGTGTAGGAGAGGGAAGCTCCTTCAGCCAATCCAACTGCCTGTGGGGATGGTGATCTGGAAAGCACACTGGGGCATTTGCTGGGCAGCTCTGTGAACCTATGGACAGATTCCAGTAGATTTTGCTGGGAAGAGACTTTCAGCATTTAGCATCATTTGTCCTTAGCTTTGACTGGACAATATTATTCTTTTTTTTTTTTTTTTTTTTTTTGAAACCAGATCCAGACCTGTGCAGTGGAGCTGGATTCAGTGGCATTACACATTTGGTGGGCTGACCCATGCCCCACTCAGCTTCCTGACATTGCTGTTAATAAATAGGGGGATACTTACTCTATTTATTAAACTTTCTAAAACCCTAATAGCAGTTGTAGAAAAAGCAAGATTTATGTACCAATAAACCCCCAAAGATTACATTTACCAAATCCCCATTCTTTATTGCAGTGAAATTTGTCTTTCAGCTTTTAAAATGCATTTATAGAGCCAGAAATGTATTCTGGTCCACTGTCTTTGAGATGAATAACCACATTATTACTTGCCTGTCAAATCTAAGTAGGGTTGTTAATAACACACAGACAGCTACTAAAAATTCAAAACATGGCAGGCTTCCTTTGGAGAAAATTGCAGTTTTAACCCCTGATTTCCCTTCTGAATCAATTACTTGCTTTCACATACACCTTGCAATGCCTGATCTCCAATCAGAAGTGAAACTGGTTCAAAGAATTCAAAGATTTTTGAACAAGCCTATGGGAACACATGGATAGAATACTAAGATTCTAGAGTCCTTAGTCTACAGGATACCTATTCACCTACACATAAACCAACCAGCATAGCAGAAGACTAATTTGAAGGAAATATAACATATAAAAGGTCTTTCTTTATTCTATCTTGCACTTCAAATACTCGTTTCCTCTTCAATTCTATTTCTGGGCAGAAAACTGAACATCTCAATTCAGATTCTTTTCTGAAACCATTTTTTTTAACACAGTTTTCCTTTCCTTCCTTTCTAACCTGAAATATATTTCCTAGTGTGATCTTACTGGAAACTCTGATAGGTCCTAAGTTCTCTTATCTGCATACTTTCTCACTGTTTTTATTGATAAACAATAAAAGAAAGCCCAACCTAACTGAGGATTTCCAGTTCACTGTGACTGCTCTGCTTCTGCAACCCCCTTTGTACCATCTGCAGGGATAGATCAGGTGCCCTAGATCACTATCCTGTTTCCTGGAGTTTTCCAACTAGCTGGCTTTTATTTTCTCATGCACAATCAATTAGAGGTTTCCAGAATGCACTCTGTAACTTTTAGGAGATATGTATCATGAGTGAGCAACCCAGGCCACAGGATCATAGAATGGTTTAGGTCGAAGTGACCTCAGAGATCATCCAGTTCCAAGCCCCTGTGCTAGGCAGGGACACCTCCCACTAGAACAGAGATGGCAATTAGTACACTTCATGTGCTACCACATATCACAACCCCTTTTTTTCCTGCAGAGGTTGGTTGGCTATCCTCATCCAACCAGGCTGATCATCAGCCAAGGAAATGCTGAGCCAAAGTCTTCTCATGCTGACCATATTCACTTAAGGGATTTAGGCTCGGAGGGTTTGGTCATCTGGGGAGGAAGATCAAAATCAAGATGTATAATTAAGTTCATCACTATTGCCCCTCACAGCAGTTAGGGTTTGCTCTGAGGTTGTTGTAGTTACAGGCTCGAGATCAATCTCAGTCTTGATCGTGCTGCGGAGAGTCCAGCAAAGAGTGCAGGGGTAGACCTTTAGGAACCTCACCACAGAAGGAATGAGATGTGAACAGCAGAGCTGCTGCTTGTATCACTCCAGAGTAAGCAGGCTGCACAGACACAGAAAGAAGATTTCAGGATTTACTGAAGGGGTTAAAAGGAATTTGTTTGAAACACAAAATTACTTTTTAAAAAAAATATTTCTCAAGTCTCAGTTTAAAAAAAAAAAAATACATTTTTTTCCTGATGAAAAGATGAAGGGTTTGTATCCAACACAGTTTTTCAGGGGAGGCAAAAAAACACTGGCAGGAAGTTACTTTTTCATCCTTGCACAGCCACATGGTAGTCCTAATCCACACTCAGACTCTTTTGGTTTAGCATCACCTGCCAAATCAGCCAAACATATATCTCACATCTGAGGTGTTTCATCATTATGTTGGTTTTTTTTGTTTTTCTTTTCAGCCCCAGAGGTTTCTGCTCTTTATTAAAAATTGCACTAATAGGGTCCTTGAGTGTCACCTAGACCTTTGCCAGCTCTGGAAAACCTACTCCCACTGCATTGCCAACTCTCCTTTCCAGAAAGTCAACAGATAATTATGCAATCTGTTCATGCAGTGTAAAGAACTTGGCGTTCTGGGAGCCTACCAGTGTGACAGCAAATAATCTCTGCTTCGTGGGGATGTGAACACCTTAAGTGAATTCCAATTCTATGCTCTTCAAATGCCACCATATGAGGCACCAGTGGCACCATGTAATTTTTTTTTTTTTTTCATAACAGAGGTGACTTTGAGGTTAGATTATTATTTCTGACAGCTCTTTCCTTTCAGATATTACACTTGGTAAAGCCCAGCCTTCATCTGCATAGCATGCTGCTTTTCAAACCAAAGCATCTGCCTACTGCAGGATCATATGTTTCCAAGAGAACTGCTGCTTGCAAAGCCTACAGCTCCCCTCCACCCCTTCGGCTCCCCTCATTACAGTCAAATTCCCTCAAAGTGTATGATGCTGTTTATTTTCCCCCTAAGGCTGTTGCTCAGTCTGGTACAATTCACGAGTTGTCAGTTGAATGGCTGTGTTTTCATTTTCTGTATAACTGGTAAGGAGACATCTACATGGCTCTCTACATTCTGCAAATTCCAGATGAACACAGAGGCAATGTCTTGGGTTAATCAAAGAGGTGTTGTGAGAAGCCTCAGCCTCTGATTGATAGCTACAAGTGGACAGATAGCAACAAACACATTAAAGCAGAGTGCAGTTGCTTGGTCAGTTGGCTCTAGAGAAAGAAACAAAACCTCAAACCTCCACAGAAGTCCAGAAACCCAACTTCAGAAGCATCTTTTCAATCAGTCATGCGAAGAAATCATTTATTGTGCTTGCAGAGTGGATGACCTATGCTTGCATGCATGGCTTTTATCTTATGTGTGTCCTCACTTCTTCCTAAAGCATGGCAAGGAGAAATACATTTTGACCCACAAGCAATAAAGGTGGGGAGAGTGCTGAAATGTCAGGGGACACACAAAAGAAAAATCCTGTGGTGTAAGGGAATCTTAACCTCACATAAAGTTGATTTTCTCTAGTCCTGATGACTCATTCTCCCATAATCAATTTACAGTAATACAATCAAGATAAGATTGGTAAGAGGAAAGGAAGTCTATTTCCTTCTGGAAAGAAGAACAGCCACAGGGAACCTTATGAGCATAAGTAAGATGCGTCATGCCCTCAGAAGAACAGGGTTGCTTGAAGGTATAAAATGGGGCACATGCAGGAAAGGATCAGGCATCATACTTTAGAGTACAAAGGCTTGTAATTAATTGTGGAGCAGCAAAAATACAGCAACACAAACAGCATGCAGGAAGTACAGTGGGAAAATAAACATGAGAGTAATCTTGAGGTAGTCTCGCAAGAGAACTGCCAGGGATTTGTCAACAGCTTCTCAGCAGAGTTGCAGCAAGAGCTCTCCCAAGCCCCTCTGAACTTGTGAGCTTGCTGAAGTCACCAACAAGCTCCACAGCAATGATGGAGTATGAGGCTGGAGTGCTGGGCAGCTCTTTCATTTCCCCTTGGCCTGTCTCTAGACACCCTCAGCACAAGTCCCTCTGCAGCCTTCCTGCAGGATCAGCTCTAAAGTCCCCCTGGAGCCTTCTCCTCTCCAGGCTGCACACCCCCAGCTCCCTCAGCCTGTGCTCACAGCAGAGGTGCTGCAGCCCTTAGATCATCTCTGTGGCCTCCTCTGGACTCTCTCCAACAGCTCTGTGTCCTGATGATGGACATAGGAAAGCAAGATAAAGTCCTACCTGGGCTTAACCAAATCACCTATTCATCTCCTCACCCCTAGCTCTCATTTCATACTTACTAAACCTCTCTGTGGTATATATGGAAAGCTGATTTTATCCTCAGGAATCAGTTTGAGTATAAAAAAATCGCTGAAGTGACTGGAAAAAAAAAAAAAAGCTGATGAAAAATGCCTTTAAATTTCACTATAATCTGGCTAATATTTCTTTGTCAAAATATTGATGTTTTGCAAAATTTTTATATCCAGAGGAAAGTTCTGTATAGCTGAAATATTATTTTATGACTTCTCTAATCGCTGGAGATAAATGAGCAATTTTAGGGTTCTGCTCATATCACCTTAAAAGAAAGGACTAAAGCAGCTCAGCTAAAGCCTAGACAAGCTTGTTTCTTCCCATTAGCTGTGAAGGTTTTGATAGTGGCCACCTGAGATGTAAATGTCTGCATGATGGATGTCTAAAGGTAGACAAGGCATCGTGTCACCCGTCAGGAAAGGTCACAGAGATTCCCTCCCCTCTTTGTCAGAACATGTCCTTTGGCAAGATGGTGAAGCCCTGTCTGAAAGCCTCACTTTGTGACTCGTTCCATGCACTCAGGGTAGAATAAGAGCAACACTGCCAATAAATTGACATTTTAAACAGAACATCTTTATGCACAGTAGCACTGTTACTAATGCTGCTTAAGTCTTCCACTGTCACTATGTTTAAGCATACAAAGCTCATCTTAGGTTGAATTAGAGAAATCATTTTAATCCTCTGGTGTGGATTGCTCAACAGGGGACCTCTTTGGTCTTTCTGGGCAAGACTTTCTTCAGAGTTTCCTCTCTGTATAACTACTGTTCTGCTTCTCTGAGAAGCAGTGATGCCAAACCACTGAACAAGCATGCAGAAAAATCCTTTAGCTGCTTCAGACCCAGGTGTGCTTCTGAAGATCTCTCTATCCAGCTGCCCTTCCCATGACTGAACTTTTTCATTGGCTTCAGTGAGAAATCTGAACCTGTCTTTAGAAAAAGAGATGGCAAATAGAAGAAGTATTTTATATTCACCAACCCACAGCAAAGTTTTTCATATCCTTTGGTGTAAGAGGGAAAAGCAAATGATTTCAGTTGTGCTTCCTAAAGAAATGAGGCTCGTGTGACCATGGAGACTGTCCACCTGTCTGGCTGTGGTTGCCATCCCTAGAGCTTGTCCAGTCATGACCAAGTCTGAGGCTCAAGGGTTAGAAGTTCTCATTTCATATGAATCACAGAATCACAAAATGTTGGGGGTTGGAAGGAACCTCCAGAGGTCATCTAGGCCAACACCCCTGCCACAACAGGGTCACCTAGGGCAGGTCACACCAGACCTCATCCAGGTGAGTTTGAACATCTCCAAGGAAGGAGACCTACCATGATGTCCCTAATTAGCACTCTCTTGAAGGAAGAACCATTGCAATCCAGGGCTCCTCTTGTTCCAGGAGGAAGCAGCCAGCTGGTTGGTCAGCACACATGCATGTTTGGACAGTCAGCACAGGTGCAGCTGCAAATCTGTCACAGCATATGCTGCCAGCCAAGTATGCGGAAGACACAGGAGGAGTGAAGGTAGCAAGAACTATGTGGGAAAGACCTTTGAGTGTTGCAGAGAGGATTAAGAAAAGCTGAAAAACACATTTTCATCATTTTTGTTGCTGATGAAACAGCCATGTATCCTTGGAAGCATTTGTGTTTGCAGCCCTGAAGCTTTCCCCCTTTTCAGGAATGCCACAGGTGCTAACCACTTCGAGTGTTTCTCACATCCTTTGCCTTGCTGTTCTTAATGAAACCTACGTCTGCTAAGGTCTGGGAGTGGGAATTTGAAAGCTTAGTTGTGACAAAAGGAAGGAAGGATGCATTTGCATTAGGAAAACATAGAGAAGCGTATGCAGAATCCAGCTGACACTACATTTCCTCGTGGAGGGCAGTGCACTTGAATAGTCCAAGTGCTTAAAATGCATGAAGTGAATGCATAATACCTTTGAAAAGAGATTATATTTTATCACCAGTCACATGGTGAAGGTTGCTTCAGAGAGGGTTGCTTAAAAGAAAAAAGAATAGATTTGAAGACCAATGTCTTTCATCTTTTTTAATAAGCTGGTTTAGACAAAACTGATATTCATAGGGTGAAGGGGAAGACTTTCTGCATTGGTAAGGAATGAGGCACAATCCTGGATATTAAAGAGAAAAGCAAGCTTGTCAGGCTGTCACAGAAGAAACACCAGGCTGCATGCAGCCAGTTAGCCTCTGTGTAAGCTGCTTAACTACCTTCTCTGCAGTGCTGTACATTTGAGATTAATGGTAGACACAGGCAACTTAAAGGGAAGCTTTACCAGTGAACTGAAATGCTGTATGAATTATCCCACAAACAAAACAATGCTCTCTGAAGTTCCACATTCCTGGAAGGCCTAGACTAATGCCAAGGAGGAAAAAAAAGAAAAGAATCAAAACAAGCAACCAAGAACATAATTGCATTGTATCATAAGTAATTTCTCAATCAACAGAACATTTAACTTTTATATGTGTTAAGTTGCAGTTTTTCAATGGTGTACAACAGTAAGAGAGGCTTAAAAGAGAAGTTCTTACCTTGAAGAAAAGGAATTTTCTTTTCGTGCATTACCCAAAGTCTGGGTCTGAATATGTCAGTAACTCAGGTGAAATGCAGAGTTACACCTTGCCAGGTGAAAGGCAGAGCTACACCTTGCCAGAAACTTTGACTAACAACATGTGGGCTTTTATGTGAGGGAGTCCAAAGTCTTACTGCTTAAGCTTCTACCTTCCTCTGCAACCACCTGCAAAGCTTGAAGCCATACATATGAATATGCTTGGGAAACTGACTCTCATTTACTTCGTGTCAGATAACAAAGGAGATTTTTTAGGCCTGACGTAAAATTCTACCAGTGGAGTTTTGAGTTGTTGCTTGTCTGTGTGGGGAATTATCCTCTTCTAGGTAATATCAAATATTTGGGTTTCTTCTTCATACCTCTTCTGCCTTCACTGATCTTGCCTGCAAGTTCCCATCATTGTGCATTCCCTACACCAAGAGCTGCACACTGAGAGGAGGAGAAAACCTCCTTTATTTTGTCTTCTGTTAGCATTTAGCATATTCAGCTAGGGAATTAAATCCTTCCCTCGGGCACACTTTAACAGAAAAATCCCATTCTTTAGGCCACTCTGATACTTGGCTTTATGATCCCATTGGATGCCTTTCCCTTTTTCATAAAGAAAATGCAATATTTAAGAATTCCCTGATGTAGCATATTGAGGCAGTTCAGTGAAAAAGTGAGGCAATGCTTTTCCAGTTAGCAGAAAGCTCTGAAGATGATCTGCTACCCTCATGGCTGTTCTAATCCTTGAAAGGAGACAATGATGGAGTGGAAAGGACAGACCAGGCATGATAAAGCTACTCAGAAGAAAAAGCCCTGAGCTGGCACTGACGCTCTCAGCACACTGGAGAGAGTAGGTGGAGGCTGCCAGCCTGAGTAGATCCTACATCCACAAGCATCAAAAAGTAGAGAGTGATGTTATCTTGCAGGTGGGATATCAAATATGTTCCCTTGCTGCCTTCTACTGCTGCCCTAAAGCATGCAGTAACCTGTGTTAAGGGTTGGTGCTGCAGAGCTTAGTCAGTCTAAAACAGAATTCCTGTGATACAAGATTTAATGCAGCAATCAATGTAATTTCAAGTTGATCAGTCAGAGTAGGGATTTGTGCTGATGCAGCTCTACCAGGTCCGGTTCCAGAGCACCCTTGTCAGCAGCAGAGTATTTCATCCCTTGGTATAGCAACATCTCAGACACGTGAGGCTCCATGGTAGGAGTATCTGCTTCTGGGTTTGCCCTCTAACACCTACACAGCCTTCTTGGAGAGCCAGATCCCTAATCAGAAGGCTGGTTGGGCTTCTGCTGATCCTTCACATGAAGTGACATTTAAAGATCCATGTTTTGAGCAGAAAGCTCAGGCTTCCTCATAGATAAAAATTCAAATCAGTGGGCTTCTTAATACAACCTTCTCAGGTTCCCTCAAGTAACTATTGAAAGAAATAGTGAACCATCACAGCAGAGATAAAAATAAGAAACAGATGCTATAGTAAGTGCACTGTGGCTTTAGGCACCCAAAATAGACCAGCACACTATTCTCAGGGCTCACATGCAGCATGTGTCCACCAAGCAGACATTTCATGCAGGGTTTACAGCATCTAATGATTGTTTTTACCTTTGGTGTCCCCAAGGTATACAAAAGCACAGCTGCAATGTTCTCAGGTATGAGGGGAACCCTCTGGCTCTACCTTCCAAGGCATAAGTCAGTAAATGCTTTAAACTGGCTATTATTAGTTTATTAACTATAGCTGGTCACGTGCTTCATCACTCTGGGACCCCAGAATAAATGTCAGGAATAATTAGCCGACATTTGGTGAAAGTCCCCAAAGAAAGAAATGTTGTTCTGCAAGTCTCTCAGCAGCAATTTTAGAAATAGTTCATTGTCTTGCCCTTTTATTGCACATAGCTGAGGAGCTGACACTGCGCTGCCTTGGGCTGAGGTCCCTGGGTTTCAGCTCTCTTAGGGAAGGGAAGGGAAAGGGGAAGNAAGGCAAGGCAAGGCAAGGCAGGACAGGACAAGGCAAGGCAGGACAGGACAAGGCAAAACACGACAAGATAAGGCAAGGCAGGACAGGGCAAGGCAAGGCAGGACAGGACAAGGCAGGACAGGACAAGGCAAGGCAAGGCAAGGCAAGGCAGGACAGGACAAGGCAAGGCAGGACAGGACAAGGCAAAACACGACAAGATAAGGCAAGGCAGGACAGGGCAAGGCAAGGCAGGACAGGACAAGGCAGGACAGGACAAGGCAAGGCAAGGCAAGGCAAGGCAGGACAGGACAAGGCAAGGCAGGACAGGACAAGGCAAAACACGACAAGATAAGGCAAGGCAGGACAGGGCAAGGCAAGGCAGGACAGGACAAGGCAGGACAGGACAAGGCAAGGCAAGGCAAGGCAAGGCAGGACAGGACAAGGCAAGAGAAGGCAAGGCTAGACAGGACAAGGCAAGACAAGACAAGGCAAGGCAAATACTGAAGGAAATTGAAAGTACAGGATGTAGAATCCAAAGTATTCTTCCTCTCAGCATGAAAAGCCTACAAAATGTGTGCCCAGGCATTATTCTCCTTCTTGTGCTGTGTTTGGTTGTACATAGCAAGGAAAAAGAAATGATAAAGACAGGTTGATAAAAGAAGAAGAGAGACAACCTGAAAGTGCTCTTCTTTTGCACAATGTAGTTATAAATGTGTGTAAGTAAGTAACCTGGCAAGAAGGCAGTTGTGTGTGTGGTGCTGGAGATCATGCTAAGCAAGCAAAGCCATAGTTGAAATTGTGTGATAAATTTAGGCGTGACAGACTCAGCATGCCTGCCCTCATGCAGTTTTTGCATCAAGAGCAGTCTCAGGTTGCTGTGGGATTTCTCTCAGAATGCCATCTGACAGCTGTAGGTGCTGTGCCTTGTGCTTATAAAGCAGAAGACCGTGGTAGGAAACTGAATAAAATGACAGCAGAGAAATGAAGCAAGTTGAAAGGCTCTAACTGGCTCATCCTTTCTACCAGACAGTGGTAAATTGGAAGGGAGGAATATCCCACCAAAGGAAAGAAGTTATGAAATGGTCTTGAAGATGTTCTGCATGAGGAATGTAACATCAGTAATGAAGGGGGACATTTATAAGATTCATACTCGTGTGTAGGAAGGCAAAACTCAGGCAGATGTCTCAGCCATTTCCCTGTTGTTTGGGATCCTGGAGGACTAGCATTCCATGAGGTACATTCTTTCCTTGATCCCAGGTCTCAGCTCTACTATACATGTTTCATAATATATGTCCACTTTGCCCACCAGGAAAATTTTGAGGATATTTATCTATTTCCCTGACTTTTCTGTGAGATCTATATTTAGATCCATTTGGTCTGCCAGAGATGTCCTGAATTTTCTTCCTTACATGCAGTGAGTGAACATGACAACCACACAGCCAAACTACACTACATGGAATAGAATCATAGAATGGTAAGGTTGGAAGGGACCTCAAAGCCTCCTCCAACTTGGCCTTGAACATCTCCAGGGAGGTTGGGGAGCACAGAAGCACCCAACGTGATCAAAGATCATGTTGGGTGCTTCTGGGCTCCACAAATTCCCTGGGCAACCTGTGCCAGTGTCNTAAGGTCTCCTGGAAGCCTTCTCTTCTGCAGGCTGCAGAGCCCCAACTCTCTCAGGCTGTCCTCATAGCAGAGCTACATGTCCTGGGTATGATCAGTCCAGCTGGTAATTCTTTTTGCTTTGTGCATTAGGTCTACCTTTACATGCACAGATTAATTACACTACATATTCCTTTGTGTTCAATGTGTTCTGGATGCAGCTGACCACCTGTGAAGGCTGTACAGAAAATGGTTTGTGTGTGTGTGTGAATTAACTGCAGTTGTGCTCAGTGTGGAGCAGAAGGTATACTGAAGGCACAGGATACCATTGTGTAGCTAGCTTAATCAGAAGCACCTTTTATTTTCAGAAAGTCAATTCTTTTTCAGTGGTCCCATGGACTCCTCCTTTTAGAGCATAACATGAGGTTTGTGTAAAGGGACAGCTGGAATGAGACAGATCATAAACTTTGGAGACAACATTTCCAGTGTATCCCTCTGAGAGGTATTGTAATAATTTTAAACTTCCTCAGCAGCCAGTGACAAGATGGAGCAAATCTTAGTTAAGCAGAAGTTCCAATTTGGGTTTGAGCTGGGGAGGAAGATCTGAGTGGGGTGTGGGGTGTGCATCCGCTGACAGCAGAGTGGCAATGCCAAGGTCCCTGAAGAAAACAAAGAATGGAGTTGTATGTGATGAGGCAGTGACAGCCACAGCTCTATTCAAAATGCAGTCTCATGGAGCTCTCCTCTCACTCCAGCTTCCTTTAGTGCCACTTCTTGGTGGAGCAACTGCAGTCATCAGTGGCACAATATGGGGGGTAGGCTGCGGATGCAAAAAAACCTGAAGGGTTTAAATTCTTTTGAACTAAGTTAGTTCCCTTAGGCTCTGCTGAAAACCTCAGGCTTAGTCTTTTGTTTTACTTTCTTTAATCATGTCTATCATTTCCCCCCCTCCATGTGGGTATCAAAGGTTTCCCCTCTCCCTAGACCAGCAAACTGACAAAGTTTACTCACTGGTGGAATAAAAATCATCCTTAAACTCACCTCTTGGGAGTTCCTGATCCTTGAAGGCAGCAGAGGCAGTTAGGTGACAGCTGTCATCTACTGTCATTTGCACTGGAGAAATACTGATACTGCATGCAAACACTTGAACGTGAAAGCTTATCAGGTACTTAGCTTGGCAGCCTTCTTTTGCTCTGCCAGAGCTGATGGTGTACTGCTCATGTCTAACAACTATATTATTGCTGTTACTGAGCAAAACAGCTGCAGCAATGATTGTTCATGTATTTCCCATTGGCTTTTTGAAATCAGGTGGTGCTAAATTACAATCTCTGTAGCTTTGAACTTAGTGCAAAAAGCAGCCTGGTTCTAAACTTACAATTTCATTTTTTTTTTATTTGAATCTTACCTTCATAGAAAACCAGTCCAAAGATGGAAACTGATAGAGTACAATGCTGCTCACTGGCCAAGGGAAGAGTCACCTTAAGCTGATCACTTTAATTAAATTTTCAAGGCTAAGAGTGAATATGTCACACAGAGCATTGGGTGTACAGGTTTTTGCTGCAGAGACCAGGGGACTAAGGAGGGTCACGAAACCATTTTTTGTCTAAGTGTTTTTTTGGAGACACAAACAGAATCCCTTTATGGATTACCCCAATTTGCAGTCACCATCAGGACCAGTTCAGTTTGTCTCCTGGTGCCTTGTGTCAGTTCAGCTGACAGTTTTCTTTACAGTGGGTCCAAAATGGATTATCATTCATTAAGCTCCCCAGTGCATGCCTGCAGGCAGCAGCAGACACTGTGGGACCAGTGAGATGTGGCCTCTTAAATTACCTGCCTTGGCTGAACCCTCTGGCTTCCCTCTGCTGGCATCCAGTCTGACACTGCCATATTTGTATCACATTCAGCCTCTAGGTACCAGCCCAGTATTAATTAAAAGTGCCTATTTCCTGATTGCAGGAATTAAGAAAGCCTGGTTTCCTCTGACTTTGTACCTGATGGCTGCATCATTCCTTGGTGCTAAAAGCAGAGTAAGGTGTGAGCAAGCAGTGCTGTGCTGGAGGCAGCATCTCCAAAATCCTTCCTTTGCTTGACCTTTTCTTCCATGCAATTTGGATGACCAAGAGCTCTGTCATAGTAAATTGACCAATAGGTACAAAGGTGTTAATGAGCAACAGGAAAATCAGTGAAGTGACACACACAGATCCATGCTCAGAGTAGCAGGCTGGAAGCTTCATTTCAAACAGAAAACACAGGGGAAAAAAAAGTGATAAGAGTGAAGATTTTTGTCTGTGGGTGAGGGAAAGAATTTCATATTGACTCTTCCTGCCCCTCCACCTAACGCCCCCTCATCATCTCTTGCAACTACTTTGGATTTCTAAAGGTCAGGCTAAATCTCAACATATGCTTTTCATTTGAGGTCTCAAAGCAGCATCTCCTAAACTAGAGAATCTGGAAGCAAGCCTGGAAGTGCAGATAGTAGTGGAGTCGTGAATGGAAAAGTTTGGCAACTATGGTATAAAGCTTACTCATTCCACTCAACCAGATTTCCAGCAAGATGTTACAAACATTCAGTTTACAACTGAACCAAGCAGCTCCTTGCATAGATGGAGTTGAGAAAAAGGCAAATGCTAGAGCTGTGAGTCCTGCTGTACTCTTTGTGTTACAGCAATTGTATTAAAATTCTTTTTTTTTTTTTTCTTGTGCAGCAAAACTTTTAACTTAATCTCTGTGGAAATTGTGCTATAAAAAGAAACACACGACTGCTCCTCTCCCTCTCCTCCTTTGTGAGGACTCCCTGTCCCACAAAAGGGTTGCTTCTGGACAGACAAACATGAGCACAAATGGAGGTTCCTGCAGCTGGAAAGAACAACCCCATGGACCAGCACAGGCTGGGGGCTGAACTGTTGCAGAACAGTGCTGGGGAAAAGCCCCTGAGAGTGCTGGTGGACAACAGCAGTGTGCCCTGTGCCCAAGGTGGCCAGGGGCCTTCTGGAGGGGATTAGAGTGTGGCTAGTAGGTTGAGAGAGGTTCTCCTGCCTCTCTACTCTGTCCTGGTGGGGCTGCATCTGGAATGTTGTGTCCAGATCTGGGCCCCTCAAGTCAAGCAGGACCTCAGGGGACTGCTTGAGAGAGCCCAGCCCAGAGCCCCCCAGCTGCTGCAGGCAGTGAACATCTCCTGTGAGGTCAGGCTGAGGCAGCTGAGGCTGGCAGCTGGCAGCAGAGGAGCCTGAGGGCTGCCCTCAGTGCTGTGTGGGCAGTGTGGGGAGAATGCAGCCAGGATCTGATCAGGGATGGGCAAGGGCAGCACAAGGGGCACTGGGGGGCAAGCTGGAGCAGAGGAGGAGCCATGGGAACAGAAAGGAAAACTTTTTTGCCTGTGATGGTGGCAGAGCCCTGGAGTCCTTCTCTGGAAACTTTCCAAGCCCACCTGGATGTGTTCTGTGTGACGTGCCCTGGGTGACCCTGCTTTGGCAGAGGGCTGGACTGGAGGTCCCTTCCAATCCCTACCATTCCATGATTCTGCGATTCAGCTAAAGCATGGAGCTATGACGATGTTGAAATTCTCTCATAACTATTGGCTGAAGTCCTGCTCTCACAGGCAATGGTGAAAATTCCCTGGCAGGCTGCGTGGGAGACAGAGGCTGCAGAGGGGGAATCTCTCAGCAGGAGTGTGTTGGGCACTATCCCACTGCAGTCATATCAGGCATGGTCCTAAGAAATTCCTCATCACCATGCTTGAATGTAATGGATAGAATTAGTCCTCTGCTTGTAACTCACTTCTCTCATCAGTGGTTGTGTGACTTTCTGTGGGCATCACAGCAGAAGGGCTTGGAAGGGATTTGTGTGAGGAGAAGGAAAGGGTAGTCAAAGAGAATGACCCATGGCCTAATCCAGGGAGTTTCATGTCTAAGCTCTGTCAAACTTTATTTGCTTTGCTTCTTTTTATTCTTCTTTTTTATTTTTTTCCTCTCTCATATTATTTCATCCATTAAGAACCATCCTCATAGAAAAGGGGGGAAAAAAAGGGGGGGAAAGGCTTTTATATTTCATTGGACTAGGAATAAGTGACTTTTAACTAGGAGCAAGTGACTGATACACTCAAGTGATTTTGAGGCCTTTATCACAGCACCTTCTGCTGTTGTGACTTTTAAGCCTCGAACGGTTCCCTTTTCAATCATGCATCCAACTTGCAGCGTTTTTGTATTGCTGCTGTGCACACACATCCTGTGGATAATTATTATAATTGCCCAACATTTGCAAATGTTCTTTGGAGACTTGAACCCCAGGTCTCTCGTTCCTGCTGTATTACAGGGGAAGCAGAAGGAGCAGCTCCTCTAGTTCACAATAGCATTGGCAAGGAGTAGTTAACCTGGACCCTCATTTATGTGTAGAAAATCTGCACATCCTGCCCAATTAAGATTTCGTTTTCCCATAGAGCAGGTTCTAAATTTTTAAATAGTTTCATTGGAATTCTAAAAACAGCAAGAGAGAAGATTAATTGTGTTAATAATTAGAAAGCTGAATGCTAACATTTTCCCCCCACAGGAGCTGCCTCGATGTTATTACTCTCCCGGCTAACAGTAGTTCTAGTCTGTGTGTAAAGGACCTGATACACATGTAAATTGACCACCAGTTTGTTAGAAATAATTGAAAAATCAAGCCTAGGTTTGAAGTGAAGGGTCTAATCGTGTCTGCCTCTTGATTTGCACTACAAAAAAAAGGAGGATGCAGGGACAAGTTAAATCGTTTGGTTCTGTGACTAACACAGCTCATCCCTTTGCTTTCCTTGTGGTGTAAGGCAATATTGCTTCTAGCTAAGACACATCTTCTTACAAGCCAGGGCAGGGAACTGTGTGTGACACAGGAAGACTGAAATGATGTTCAAGCACTCCTTTGGCACTCTCTGCTTTGTGGATGTCTGTTGATCACTGCTCGGTGCAGGAGGAGTAACCCAAGAGCATGAGGTAAGAGCTCATTTCAATGTTTTCCTCTGGCAAGCTGATTCCCAAATTGACTTCATTCATTCCTGCTCTTCCCCAGGATCCTTGGTGTAAGAACTTTCAGATACCTCCTGCAAGGCAATTACCATCTAAAAAAATGTCTTTGAAACTATGGTTTTTAGGTATGTTATAAGAGGGATTCTGTAACTTCTTTCAAGCTTGGCAGGGTAGCGAGAGAGTAGCACAGAGGATGGCTGCAAGACTAGTTGTCAGGTAGGGACTTCATCAACATTTTATTCAGAACTGAAATATGAACTGTGGTCTTCATCTGTACTCATTAATATACTGATCACTATCAAGAATTTATACTTCTTCTTTTTTTAATTAACTAGGCAAGGGGAGAACACTGCCAGCACAAATGGCTGGCAGAGATAATAGAGCAGGCCACCTTGGCTGCCAGTACATACAATGAGTGCAGGAAAGTAAAGACAGAAAAAAACCACTGTAGCGTAATACAGAAGGCAGTTTCTAACCATTGCACACTAACAATATCTTGATTCTTTCTTTTCATCTCTGTGCTTTATGTAAAAGCTTCAATAACAGTATTTAAATATACATTACCAAACGTGGGCATTTATAATTGTGCATCCATTTGCTGCTTTCCCATGTTTATTAAAAAGCTTACTCAAAGTTAGCTCTGGGGAAAAAAAAAAAAAAAAAAAAAAAAAA
>VWYK01093555.1:1555-13976 GCA_013399775.1 Semnornis frantzii
ACACAAGGGGGAACTTCTTGACTGTAAGGGTCTCAGAGCCCTGGCACAGGCTGCTCAGGTGATAGGACAAGGGGCAATGGTTTGAAACTGGAGCAGGGCAGATGTAGGTTGGACATCAGGAGGAAGTTCTGCACAGGGAGAGTGATGAAATCCTGGAACAGGCTGCCCAGGGACATGGTTGAGCTTTCGTGCCTGAAGTCATTCAAGATCAGACTGGATGTGGCCTTGTGCAACCTACTCTCTCTGGAGGTGTCCCTGCTGAGTGCAGGGGCCTTGGCCAAGATGCTGTTTGAGGGCCCCTTCCAATCCAGTGCCATCTGTGAATCACCACAGCTCTGCAGTCTAAGCAATAGATAGGATCATCAAACCAAGAAAAGAGCAGGACTAGTTTCAAAATTGGACTGAACTTCTGTAGGCCTTGTTCTACTTCACTACTTCAAGACAAAGGAGACACCTGAGCTGACAAACTTCAACACCTGCTGTGGCAGAGACGATGAAAGAATGACTGAGAAAATAACTCTACAGAAGGGAAGACGGACCAGGTCCATGGATTAGTGCTTCCACAGGCCTGTCCATATTTACACTTGCCTTTCCATCATTTATAATCTCGATGTGGTGCCAGCGGCGATCTGCAACGTGAACTTTGTGTGACAGCTGCAGGGAAAGCTCACCAGAGCTGTGGCTCACGGTCAGCAACGGGACACCACCAGAGAGCTCTGCAAAGGAAGGACTTCTTTGAGACATGCTGCCCATGCTCCCACTTAAACTCAGCTGAAACAGCTGGTGCAGCTAGATTTAGGTTGAAGGAGTTCCTTAGTTTGAAAGACTTCAGCATCTACCTCAGTGACACAGTGCCGAGTGGTGTCCCTCAGGGGTCAGTGCTGGCACCAGTGCTGATTAACATCTTTGTCAGTGACATGGACAGAGGAATCAGTGCACCCTCAGCAAGTCTGCAGATGGCACCAAGCTGTGTGGCACAGTCAACTTGCTAGAGGGCAGGGATCCATCCAGAGGGACCTGGACAGGCTGCAGAGCTGTGCCCAGGCCAACCTCATGACATTCAGCAAGGCCAAGTGTAAGGTCCTGCACCTGGGTAGGCACAATCCCAAGCACAACTCCAGGCTGGGTGGGGAATGGCTGAGAGTATCCCTGAGGAACAGGACCTGGGGGTCTGGGGTGATGAAAAGCTCAACTTGAGCCTGCAGTGTGAGTGCAGCCCAGACAGCAACTGAGTGCTGGGCTGCAGCAAGAGCAGTGTGGGCAGCAGGGCAAGGGAGGGGATTCTGCCCCTTTGCTCTGCTCTCCTCAGACCCCACCTGGAGTCCTGTGTGCAGTTCTGGAGCCCCCAGCACAGGAAGGACATGGAAGTGTTGGAGTGGGTCCAGAGGAGGCCACCAAGATGCTGAGAGGGCTGCAGCAGCTCTGCTGTGAGGACAGGCTGAGAGAGTTGGGGCTCTGCAGCCTGGAGAAGAGAAGGCTTCCAGGAGACCTTAGAGTAGCCTTCCAGGATCTGAAGGGGGCTACAGGAAGGCTGGGGAGGGACTATTGACAAGGTCTTGGAATGACAGGACAAGGGGCAATGGGTTTGAAGTGGCAGAGGGGAGATTGAAAGTGGATGTTAGGAGGAAGTTGTTTGCAGTGAGGGTGGTGAGACACTGGCACAGGTTGCCCAGGGAGGTTGTGGCTGCTCCCTCCCTGGAGGTGTTCAAGGCCAGGTTGGAGGAGGCCTTGAGTGACCTGTGCTAGTGGGAGGTGTCCCTGCCTATGGCAGGGAGTTGGAACTAGATGATCTTTGCGGTCCCTTCCAACCTTACCATTCTATGGTTCTATGACAGAAACTGGGCACACCAGCACGTCCTACTGCATTCTCCTTATTCTCCAAAAAGGCTACTTTCTCAACATTTTGTTCAAAAAACCCTGTCAGCTGGTAGTACAATCTCACCTTCATGCAAACACAGAGAATAAATACTCTCTAAGGTGCTAACCTAAAGCGAGGAAATCCTCCTGTTCTTCAGGCTGCCCTTGTGCTACTGGTCCCTGGTAGAGCAGAAGGCCATCGGCGACCTCAGTGATGAACTCTAAGGAGATGCGGGTCTCAAAGCAAGGCTTAAGAGGAGGGAACCAGGCATAACCTTGGCCTCTGAAGCTGTGTTTTGTCTGCTGGCAGTCTGGTCCGTGGAAACTTGCAGAACATTTGCATCTATTAAAATAAAAAACAGCATCAAAATTCCACCACTTAAGCAGAAGTCATGAAGGGCTCCTATCACACTGATCAAGAGTGCTCAGAAGAGGTTGGGCATTTTTTTTCTGCTTTCCTATGTTGGGATGACCATTTTAAAGCAAACATGCTCCAGGCTTGACTTCTGGAAGGGACCAGGTTCGTTCTGAGCTGGCATAGCCCCACCATTTTGTTTCACCTTTATGCTATTTTATCTACGAGATGTCATCCTTGGAGAAAAAGAGAGGCAGGAAATGTGGGGAAGAGGTTAAGTGACATAGGTGATGTGATTAAGACATTTGACAGCATTAAGGTAAGCTGCACAAATAAAAAGAACATTTTGCAGGGTGACCTGGGTGGAGCCGTGTGGAGGGATGCAGCTGTATAACTTCTGAAGTACAAAAGATGCCTCTCAGGAGCTGCAGACTCAAACTGTACTCTGAGATATCTGCACATTTTTCACTTGGATCATGAAGAACAACTCCTAGGTCTGAGACTAAATGTGTTCCATGCAAAGTAGTTGCTGTCCCTATGCTTCAGAAGCTCTTTACAGACTCACACTGAATATTTTTCAAGCTACTTATCAGATTGTCATTTTATTTCAGTGTCTGCTACCAAAAAGAAATGAACAGCAGCTTATGGAGACATTTTACGGGCCAGACTTGGTATAATGGAAGTTCCATGTACACACAAAGAAATAAATTTGTCACTGCGAGGGTTCCAGAACACCGGAACAGGCTGCCCAGGGAGGGTCACGGAGTCTCCCTCTCTGGAGATATTCAGGACCTGCTTAGATGTGCTCCTGTGTGATCTGGTACAGGTGATGCTGCTCTAGCAGGGGGCTTAGACGGGATGAGCTTTGGAGGTCCCTTCCAGCCCCTCACATTCTGTGATTCTGTGATCTGGTGTGACCTGCAAACTTCTCAGAGTTTGCCCAGGGACCACGAGAAACCCAAGAACCTTCCTGAAAGCAGAGAGACTGCTCTGCAAGACCTGTCTATGAAGTGTAACAAAACTCAGAGCTGCCATGGTGAGAAGACACCCAGTGATGCCACCTCTAGCTCCCAGTCACCCCACCTACGAGACTGAAGCAGTTTGTTTGATCGCCAGACAAAGCTTCACCCACCTGTAGCCCCACTCAGAATCCACGCAGGTGCCACCGTTGAGACAAGGGTTTGCCTGGTATGAGGAGCAGGCCAGGTGAGGACTCTCCCGAGCTGCACAGCCACACAGGGCACTACTCAGGACTGTCACAGACACCAGTGAAATGCTCCCAGCCGTGGTGATTGTTGGCAGGTGAGTCTGCTCGTGCTTGCTGAGGCAACCGCTGCTGGGAGTGCAGTTCGCAGCCAGGCACTCGTCGATGCCAATCTGGGTGATGTTTACATCCAAGATGTTTTCCAGCTGTGGGAAACAATTAGTTGCCTTCATCTGGCTCTTCTGCAGCAAGAAAACTCACAAATGACAGCAGTGAAAAGCCCAGGTCTTATTTATTTTCAGAACTGGTTGCTGTGACATTTCCTTCCATCTGCCTCACCATACCCAGCCAAAGGCAGTTCAGGCTGGCACCTGTTAAGGGCAAAGTCTTGGGATAAATCAGTTGTAGAATGAGTAAGCACTTGGAAGACAAAACTATTGCCATGTTCATCACAAGCTGAATGGATAGTCACTGATGGTTCTGATGTATTGCTTAGAAACCATCTGAGCTGTGTTTATAGTCTGGCCTTCTGTCTTAAGCATACTGGGAAAGGTGGACAGGCATCAGGCAGTGCAGAAATATCTTTTCTGGCAGACAGAGCACTGATTGTAAACACAGCTCTTACTTCAGCCTCTGTGTACCAACAGGCACACTGCCAACAGAGCTAGTCACTTAACTCTCAGTCGTACTTTTTTTTTTGCAAGACAGGCAGGAATGTTACTAAATGGCCAAGGCTCATTTTCAACCTGGATTTCCACTGGAGAGTGGTTCTTTCATAGATCCAGAGTGGTTTAGTCTGGAAGGGACATTCAAGGTCATTTAGTTCCAATCCTCCTGCCATAGGGAAAGACACCTTCCACTAGACCAGGCTGCTCAAGGCCTCATCCAACTTGTTCTTGAACATCTCCAAGGAGGATGCATCCACAACATCCCTGGGGAGCCTGTTCCAGAGTCTCACCACCCTGTTAATGAAGAACTTTTTTCTAAGCTCCAGTCTAACCCTGCTCTGCCTCAGCTCCAAACCATTCCCCCTTGTCCTGTCTCTAGACACCCTTAGGAAAGCCTCTCTGTAGCCTTCCAGCAGGATCCCTTCAGCTATTGGAAGGCAGCTCTAAGGTCCCCCTGGAGTCTTCTCCATGCTGAACACTCCCAGCTCCCTCAACCTATCCTCACAGCAGAGCTGCTCCAGCCTTTGGATCATCTTTGTGGCCTCTTCTGGACTCACTCCAGCAGCTCGGTGTCCTTCAGTTCTGGTGTCCTCAGCAGGATGAGGCAGGATTGGAGGTCAGGTCCCAGCAGAGCAGAGTCAAGGGACAGAATNAGCTTGACTCCCACTAGGCAGTGGACATTACTTGAACAGACACAAGGAGAGGATGCTGTGGTTCCATAAGCGGTACAGATACTTACCCAGGCTCTGGAGGCTGCTACATTGCCATTAAGCTTTTCTGCTTTGTAATAAGGTGGCCCATAAACTGCAAACCAAATGTCAACCCCTCGGGTTTGACTCTGGCTGTTCAGTACACTGAAAATGTGAACATTCTCCAGTTGGACAGATAGAATTTCTGAAAGCAGCTTCTTCATCTGGTAGTATTTACTCTGTTTTGCAGGGGATTGGGCTATGAATTCCTCTGGAGTGGTATCTGCAAGAGAAGTTGAAAACCTGACAGACACAAACCTTGCCACTGCTGCAGCAATGAAAGAGAAGACCACAGAATAAACATTAAGCTTCTACAAAATGGACTTAATTCCCAATTCAGGGGTATTTGCATTTTCTTTTTTTAGGATCTGAAATTTTCCATGCTGGCTTCTACTCAGGATTTTGACTCTTATTAAATTTCTTATTCCAAAGTCTTTTAAATCAGAAACTCATTTAAGAAGATTTTACTTTTCCACAAAGAGTGAAACAATTTTGTGAATTTTAGGCAGACACTTGTCCAAATAAAGTTGTTTTTTTTTTTTTTTTTCCTGAGACATAAATTGCTGTTGTTTAAAAGGTTGGTCTAGATTTCTTTCATTTTTGTCTTCTACATCAGACAAGGAGTTCTTGTCTTCAAGATGCCCCTTCACACGCAGTTGTCAGAGGGCCATGCAAAGATGCATTCTCAAAGCCTTGCCTAGAAAACTATTAACTCTCATCCCATGCCTGCAAGCACGAGAACTCTAAGTAACACAGCAATGACATTAAAGAAGTGGAATTCAGTGTTTTGACCCTGACACACTCTCTCACACTGCTTACCTTTTATTTGTATAGAACCAGCATTATGGAGGGCATCATCTTTGATTTCCTTCACTATAACCTTTACAGTTGAGACAACATCTGGCCAGACTCCATCAATGACTCTAACTCTTATGTTGTATGTTCCTGGTGGGGTTCCTTCTTTAATAGTCAGCAAACCTGAGTTATCATTAAGGATAAAGTACCTGTAATAAGAGTTAAGCCAAGGAACAAGCTATGAGAAGTTCAAAAGCTAAGTGGTAATTACCATCATTGATGGTTTTTCTGACCCACTTTTGGGAAAGCTACCAAAGAAAGCAGATGTGATCCCTCAGGATGGGATAAAGCAGAACAGAAACTTTCTTCACTTCTTTTGGCCTTCTTTTGGTTCCTAATGATTTTTCACCAGCATATCAAGAAAGGTTTCTTTCTGCTTCTATTCCATATTGACTGTGTAGGAAGACTCTGGCTACTACAGCTGAACTTTGGAAAGAGGGCAAACTCCCAGTTCAGATGTGACCCCTCTGTCAATACCTCCAAATGGCTCAGGTACACCTCAACTCCAGTCACAATCCAGACACTTTGGTGTACAAACAAGGTCTTAAAGCCTGTGGTGACAAAGAAACACCATCTCTCCAGGAGGGTGGAGGTTAGAGGGTATTTTTTCCTGTAGTACACTGATCCTGATTAAGGATGTGAACAGGAGTTTAGAATGGTGCTTGGCCCATTAGGAAATGGGAAGCAGACTGCTTTGACATGCAGCATTATTTACTGCAGCCTCATACTCAGGAGGGCTTTAGGGAAGCTACATACAAGCTCTAACCAAACTTTCACACACCTCTTTCCCCTCTTTCCCCCCCAAAAAAACCCCAAAACCACTAACCAAACAAAAAACACCAAAACAACCAAAACCAACCCCCCCACACACACACTGTGTGCAGCTTAAATATTTTTGGATGGTTTTGTGTGTGGGCAAGGTTTTGATACATTTCCCTCAGCTCCCATCCTTCTCTCCAAATACCTTGATGTTTTCCCTTCAAATTGGTAGATTTTGTGGTCCCAGTCATCAGCATCAGGGGCACTGACCTGGCCCACCACAGTTGTGGGGAGAATACCTAAAACAACATAGGATGTAAGTGCCATAGTTGGACCTCTCACATTGTATGGGTCTGATTTAAGCTTCCCAGAGACTCAAAACCTAACAGAACAATGCAATAATAGGATGCCTTCCCCTACCCCCCAACCTTAGGAAAGAAAGGAATTAGATGTGGAGAGTGAAAAGAGTTAAAACACCCAAAGAACAATCTTGTTTCCATTTGGAAGTGAAAAGAAAAAAAATTAACAATAAATAAAAGGTATTTAAGGTAGGGAGTTACAAAAAGGTGTAGGGAAAGGAAACAAGATGCAAATATATATATATAACCAGATTGATGGCGAAGGATGGAGGTAGATTCAGGAAGGGGTGGTCCCACTATGTGGTAGGATGGCCACAAAATAGGAGCAGCAGGAACAAGGGTGGTGCTGTCAGGCAGGCAGGTAGGGCAAAGAGAGAGAAACAGAAAGCTGCTCTGCTTTTATAGGGGCTCCAGACAGAAAGTGGGAGTTGGCTAATCACTAAACATGGAGTCAGGTGCAGACCACCCCCAGGCAGGAATCAGGAGGACCTGTAGTCAGGCTCACGCCACCCCTAAGGAGGAATCAGAAGGACCTGGGGTCAGGTTCAGACCACCCCCAGAAGGGTTAACCCTTTACATACATGTACACAAACAGGTTGGCTACCCAACCTGTTTGTCTTAAATCTGGAATCTCTACACAAAATAGTTGTGATAGAAGGAAGATGTGCACCATTTTGCTCATTCTGCTCATCTGGTGTTTAATGTATGGCTACATAGAGTTAATTCCAAAATGGCTCAGGCTGGAAGGGACCTCAGATATCATGAAAAGCTCAACATGAGCCTGCAGTGTGAGTGCAGCCCAGACAGCAACTGTGTGCTGGGCTGCAGCAAGAGCAGTGTGGGCAGCAGGGCAAGGGAGGGGATTCTGCCCCTTTGCTCTGCTCTCCTCAGACCCCACCTGCAGTCCTGTGTGCAGTTCTGGAGCCCCCAGCACAGGAAGGACATGGAACTGTTGGAGTGGGTCCAGAGGAGGCCACCAAGATGCTCAGAGGGCTGCAGCAGCTCTGCTCTGAGGACAGGCTGAGAGAGTTGGGGCTCTGCAGCCTGGAGAAGAGAAGGCTTCCAGGAAACCTTGGAGTAGCCTCCCAGGATCTGAAGGGGGCTACAGGAAGGCTGAGGAGGGACTATTGACAAGGTCTTGCAATGGGACAGGACAAGGGGCAATGGGTTTAAATTGGCAGAGATTGAAACTGGATGTTAGGAAGAAGTTGTTTGCAATGAGGGTGGTGAGACACTGGCACAGGTTGCCCAGGGAGGTTGTGGAGCACAGGAGCAGAGAATGTGATCTTCGATCACATTGGGTGATTCTGTGCTCCACAACTCCCTGGAGGTGTTCAAGGCCAGGCTGGATGAGGCCTTGAGTGACCTGTACTAGTGGGAGGTGTCCCTGCCTATGGGGGGGTTGGAATTAGACGATCTTTGAGGTCACTTCGAACCTTACCATTCTATGATTCTGTAATTCATTCTACGGTGACTCCAGTACTGCCCTGGGTGTGGTGCTTCAGTCCCACCAGAGAGGAGGTTTGTGGGACACAGTGCTCTCGACCATTTGGTTTGTGGAAGGAACTGAGCTAGCCTTGAAGGAAAAGCAGAGCTGGCTGCTATTCTATGCATCATCAATTCATTGATCACATTGGGTGATTCTGTGCTCCACAACCTCCCTGGGCAACCTGTGCCAGTGTCTCACCATCTTTGGAGACGTTTAAGCAGCCTGTGGACCTGGTGCTTAGGGACATGGTTTAGTGTTGACCCTTCAGTGCTGGGTGGAAGGTTGGACTGGAAGATCATGGAGGTCACTTCCAAACCAGATCTGTTCTGTGATTCGGTGAACTCAGTAGCTAAGATCTTGGCTTACGTGGAATGGGACAGGATTCTATGAACCTCACAACCGCTCCTTTGACCTTACTGTCACACTAAGAAGCAAGCATTGAGGAGTGATTTACCATCATAGCTGTAAATGAGACACTCCATGTAGCCAGCAGAGTGTGGGTGGTCGTTCTGGTCGCCGATATTCACCGTCAGCGTGTTGGTGGAGCTCATCGGTGGGATGCCGCTATCCGTGATCAGGATGGGCAGGTAGAACACCTTGTGCACTTCCCTGTCAAAGGTACGCAGGGCAGTAAGCAAGGCACTCCCATTGTGGAAGTCCTGCAAGTTGAAGTTAGTCAGAGTGTCAAAGTGGCTGAGGAGGTGAAAGGAGAAAGGTGCTCCGTTAGCAGCAGTGTCTCGGTCCTTGGCGTAGAGCAGCGTAGAGGTCTCGTTCATCTGGACAGCCTGTGGAGAAGCTGTGTTTTCCCACACCACTGGGTTATAAAGAGCCTCAAACTCTGGCCCGTTGTCATTTACGTCCTGCAGAGTCACGAAGACGGTGGCACTGCCAGTCAGAGAGGGTTGCCCCATATCGGTGGCGACGACGACGAGTCGGTACTGTGTCACCGCTTCGTAATCCAGCAGTTCTGCTACCATCACCCACCCATCACTAGCCACAGAGAACTGCCCACCTGGGTCAGACTTGTTCAGCAGATGGAAAGAAAATCTTCCATTCAGGCCAGAATCCAAGTCAACAGCAGACACCTGAACAACTTTGGTGCCAGCAGGAGCATCTTCCCCCAGCGCAGCCACTTCATAGTACTGGGGGTAGAAGACGGGAGCGTGGTCATTGGAGTCCTCCACATAGATGACGCAGTGAGCGATGCTGAAGAAGTCCATGTCCTCTGCTTTCACGGTCAGATTGAACACCCTCTCGTGAGGCTTCTCAAAGTCAATCTGCTTTCTTAGCCTGATAAACCCACGGTTATTGATTTCATCTGTCTCTATGGAGAACTTGTGGTCATTGTCCCCATCGAGGATGCTGAAGGTCACCATGGCATTCTCGCCCTCATCTCTGTCCACAGCAGACACCACTGCCACCTCAGTATTAATGCTTGCATCCTCAGAGACAAATGCAGTGTAGATCCTTTGCAGGAAGATCGGAGCGTGGTCGTTTACGTCGGTTACCAAAATAGTGGCAGTGCCTGTCCCAGTGAGACCGCCTCCATCTCTGGCCTCGACCACTACCAGATACTTGTCTTCCTTCTCGCGATCCAGGGCCCCAAGCATCGTGTAGATGGTGCCACTGACCGAATCGATTGAGAACAAGTCCAGGTTAATTTCGTTTTGGATGTTCTGAATGATGCTGTAAGTTAGCACAGCGTTCCGGCCAGCCTTTGGGTCATCCAGATCCACTGCTGTCATGTCCATCACAGGAGTGTCTGCCGGAGCATCCTCAGGGACGTGGCCCATGAAACATCCATCCAGCACACAGAGGAAGAGGGGAGCGTTGTCATTCACGTCCCCCACCTCTATGATCACATCTGCAAAGCCAGTCAGGCCCTCCCCACTCTCGTCTGTCGCAAGGACGAGGAAGCGCCACGCGGAGCGCTTCTCCCGGTCCAGCCTTCTGTTGGCTCTGATCTCGCCTGTGTTCTCATCCATGCTGAACTCACTGCCGGCCCCCTGGCCGTGCAGGGAATACTTAATGGCATTCTGATCAGCTGCTTGGTCAGGGTCTGTTGCAGAAACCTGGAACAAGCCACAGCAGGTAAGCAGAAGAAAAGGGGAAGCCTTTTATTGACAGCACTTGGTATTGTGCAGGCTAAGTAAGCAGCAGGCATTTTAATAGCAAACATCTGCTGGTTTGAGTCATTCAGGTCAAACAAATTCAAGATCAGGTTTAGCTCAGAAACTAAAAGATCAGGTGTAGACAGACTAATATATTCTACTTCCCACTATGCTTTGGAAAGAGGAAATAACTGCAGGAAGAACCAAGTGGAAGTAACAACAGAGCTGCTGAGCAGTTGCTTCTTGTGAGACTCTTTGGAGCTGGAATACAAAAGCAAAAGGGACTGAGTGAAAAGACTCCGAAATTGGGGTGGCCATACATCCAAGCTGATCATCAGCACAGCCCAAAGAGAACTCCCAGCTTCCGATCTGCATTCAGGGATTGTTTGGGAGACCAGTAGCTGGGCCAGCCGAGCAGTCCTCGTGCCAAGAACAACAACCCAGTTCCAGAGGCAATCTCTGGTAATGCTTATTCGATAGCATAAATTTAGCCAAAGAATCTGTGACTTAAATGCTTGAACTGTACATGCCAACCATGATATGCTTAGACAGTTGCTGCAGATGTCAGCTCTGCTTTGTAAAGAAAAGACACATTTTTCAATGTCTAGAACCACAGAATCGTTTAGTTTGGAATAAGCACATCCAACTGTTATTTTTTTGCTGGCCAGAGGAGCAAGCCCACCATGCAAATTCAACCAGGTTTGGTATTTATTCTCTTCTTTACAGCCCCTAATACCCAACCTAAAGAAACTGTCTTTCTGGAATTGTGTGAACAGAAAGTCAGGTTTTTGTCCTGCTTTATGTCAACTGCTTTACCTTTAGGACAAGCACAGGCAGATCTGTGAGCTCCTCCAAGACACTGGCCTGGTATTCGCTCTGGGTGAAGACTGGTGCCTCATCATTCTTATTAACAACGTTGATAATGACAAGAGTGTGGTTCTCCCATTTGCCATCAGAAGCCACAAGCCGGAGCTCGTAACGTTGTTCTTGTTCATAATCCAGAGGCTGAGCAATGAAGATGGTTCCGGCCTCAGGTTCTACATCAAAAATTCCTTTTGCATTTCCTGAGGTGATCTGATACCTAAGTCTGGCATTTGCACCTACAAGAGAAAGCAGATGAGCGCTGCTTCTCCACTCTCTGAGCGCTCAGTCCAGCTGCACAGAGAGGACATGTACCCAAGAGAAACGGTGTGTGGTGGAAATAAAACATAGCCACAGCCACTGCAGGGGCTTGAGGAACTCCCACGCCACCCCCCCACTATCGAAATTTACCAGACCAGCTCGAATGATTTCGAAGTAGGATGAAGTTCTATTTACAGCAAAACGAAAATTTCAAGCATATAAAGACAGTATTTTCAAGTACTCACAATTAGATACGAATTAGAAATAATACAGAAATCCAAACTCCCTCCTGGGCAAAGAAACTGCCCAGAAGGGACTCAAAACTACCCTCTGTCTCTTTCCCAGACAACAAAACAACCAGCAAAGCTTACGCTGTTATCTGGAAATGTTAGCCAGGGTTAGTGGAAGAGATTAGAGAGAAGAGATCCAATGCTCAGGAGCCAAGAAGGCAAAAGAGGGACAAATTGTGTTCATACTTTAGCTTTTTATCCCTTTCAGCAAACCAGGCTTGATCATTATTTTCTTTTTACAACCGACTATCTGATTTCTCTCATTAGAATATTCCAATTAGCCTCGAACCAGCACAGCCACCACCACAGTGATCTTTGTATGTAATCTGAAGGAACTGTGTAGCCTAGATCAGGGGGTGTGGGGGTGTGTGTGGGGGTGTTAGGTCTGCATTTATGTTTACAAATGTAATTTGCAGTCACAGAGAAGCACCTGTTTGTTGCTAACAAAGACCTGCACGCCTCTAATTTACTGCCAAATGACAACTACTTGCCAAGAATTAAAAAAAAATAAGATCATTTACCATCAGAAGCTATTTTTGCTCACTATTTACTAAGCTTCATATTTCAAATGCCAGTATTGTTCAGCCTCTTTTTTTCCTTTTT
>VWYK01093555.1:23141-34284 GCA_013399775.1 Semnornis frantzii
GAGTTCTTATTCTTATACAATCTCGGCAAGCCTATGAGTGAAGTAGACATCACCACTGTTTTTCTTTCACAGCCTGTAATACAATTTTCTCCATTAAAATATTCCAATTAGCCTCAAACCGCCACACTGGCTAAAGGAAAACCCTCCTCTCTCCATCTTCCAAAGCAAAATGAAACCATTTATCCACTAAATTGTACACTTTACCAGGCAAGATACAGGCAAAACCCAAATTGTCTGCAAGTGCTTGGATATTACATGCAGGAGGAAGAAGGCAGGAACAGTAAATCTGACAGTAAATTTATGTGCCTGTCAATGTGTCAAGCAAGAGCTGCATCACTGGCTAAAGGAGATCCCTCCCCTCTCTTTCTTCCAAAACAAAACAAAACCATTTATCCACTAAATTGTACATTTTACCAGGCAAGATACAGACAAAACCCAAATGGTCTGCAAGTGTTTGGATATTACATGAAGGAGGAAGAAGGCAGGAACTATCTGGAAATTCATGGAAGAGAGTGTGTCCTTAAAGAATGAGCCTATGAGGCTATAAAAGAATTGGATTGGGTTAGAAGAGCCCAAAGTAAACTACAACTGTTTCATGCTATAGTGTTAAACTGAAAAAAAGCTGTAGGAAAGATGCATGCAGGCAGGATGGAGTGAGGAGCTGGCCCTTGATGGGAACCCTTAAAGACTTCCCATGTAGGCAAGGTATGGGTCTTGCTTCTCACACACAGCCTCTGCTGTGCAAGCTACTGGCTTAAGAAGTCATTGGGAAAAGTGCTGCCAGCTGAGATGGGCCTGTTTTGTGACAGGTACTGCTGACAGACGCTGCCAGGGTGCACAGCTGTGGGGACTCATAGTGGGACACGACACAGTCAGGCTGCAGAGTGGCATCCAAGCATTCTGAACACAGAGACAGGACACAGCAGAGGAAGAAACCGAAACGAAAAGAAGCTGTTGGTATGAAAAGAAGAGGGAGGGAAGTAACTGCAGTTTTAACATACCACGATCCTGGTGTCATGAATGGTGTTTTCAGGGATGGTTACCCAGTATCTGCTCTGTTCCCACTGGGGTGGTTGGCTGAGAGCATTGGTGACAGTGACTGTCAGCTCCACAGTGCTGCTTCTGTTCCCTCCGTCTGTCGCTACGATGTAGCAGCTGATGCGCGGTGTCTGTGACAGGCAGAAGGCAAAGGATATTTGCAAACTCTCCCACACGAGCCAAGAGACTGCAATTCACCCTCTGCAGTACACTGGAGGGGTTGGATGTTGCTGCCTTCCAAGCAGAGTCTCATTACCTGGGGTAGCAGGTGGTTCACGTACACCCAGCCTGTGCTGGGGTGGATCTGGAAGTACTCCAGCTGGTGCTCTAACATTGAATACGTGATAGCAGCATTCACACCTTGGTCGCTGTCATGAGCTGTCACACGGAGGAAGCTTGTCCCCACCGGAGTATCTTCACTGAGGAAGTCTTTGAAAAGACAAAGGTATTGTCAGCAGACCTTGCTCCGAGTTACCAGGCTGTCTGTAATAATGTTTTTTTACTCCTGTAAAAAAACCATCAAATCTCTTCATGTGAGGTTAAATGGTTCTGTCAGGAGCCAGGTTGTAAAGTGCCATCATCGCTAGCAGTGTGCCTACAGCCCTCACACAGCTTCCCCTTCCCCTGACACGCTGAGCTGTTCAGCGAGCTGCCGAAGGTTCACTGACTCCATTGCCACCAGCACTGTGCCTTCACAGCAGTGCTGGCAAACCTCACAGCTGCCCACCTGCTGCCTTGGATCACAGCCCAAGCTGCTGGGATCAGCTGCTGATAAAAGCAGGCTGGCATCAAAAGGAAGCTTGTGTGAAGGAATTCGGTCCTGAGGGTGAGTGGTGGTAGCAGGCAGTCACTGAGTATGAAGACTCAGGTCATGATGAAGAGCCCCCCAACACCCCAGTGTCTTGGAGAAGCTGCCCAGGGTCAGGGTGAAAAGAGCATTTTACATGTGCCCTTTTCCTTGGGTCTCCTATCCTGTTCGCAGCAATCCAGCTGAGACAGTGTGCCCCCAGTCCTAGACAGATCAATAACCTTGCTTCAAACCTGCTTTTTAAATAATCATCATCTAAAAACCAGGTGGCAGAGTCACACACACACTTGGAGTACCTTTTGCACAGAAGATTAATTCATTTGGTCTTGCTATAGCTTGATTCCTGGCAGGGACACCACCAAAGTGACGGGAAATCATGAGCAGTTCTACTCCTGTTCTTCCTGTGATACAAGGCTACCGATGCATCCCTGCCAGCTGTGTCTTCTCCACACCCCAGTCTTTGGCTTGCTATGAAATGACTTTGGTCCTGCTCTTCCCTCCATCCTCAGTCATCCAATCCCAATCCAAACTGGGAGGCTTGGCTGATACACCTGCAGGCTGTGTGACCATCCAGCAAGACTTGGACAGGCTGAGAGCTGGGCACAGAGGAACCGAAGGAGGTTCGACAAGGACAAGTGCAGAGTCCTGCACCCAGGGAGGAATAATAAACTGCACCAATACAGGCTGGGAGGTGATCTGCTGGAGAGTAGCCCTGTGGAGAGGGACCTGGGAGTGCTGGTGGATAACATCTATGGCACAGCAATGTGCCCTGGTGGCCAAGAAGGCCAGTGGGGTCCTGGGGTGTATGAAGAAGAGTGTGTCCAGCAGATCNGCTGAGGGTCAGGAAAGGGAGGACAGGTTCTGCTCACTTGCTGCCTAGGATAGGACTAGGAGCAATGGATGGAAGCTGCAGCACAGGAGGTTCCAGTTCAACGCAAGGGGCAACTTCTTGTCTGGAAGGGTCCCAGAGCTCTGGCACAGGCTGCCCAGAGAGGCTGTGAGTCTCCTTATCCGGAGCCTTTCCAGGCCTGTGTGGATGTGTTCCTGTCTGACCTGAGCTAGATTGTCTGGTCCTGCTTTGGGTCCCTTCCACCCTCTGACATCCTGTGAGCCTGTGAAATCCTCCTCAAGCCACTACAGGTGCTTGCCTGATTGGGGTTTTGAGCCATTTGCACATGCTAGGCTACATCAGCTCAGTGACCTGCAGTGGGCCTGGCAGTGGGAAGGCTATTAGAGCTCATTTGGACAACCACTTCTTGTTTAGAAACTGTTTCATGTCTTTGATCTCCCTTCTGTGTGTCTCCTTTAGCATGCCAAGGTAGGACAATCAGGCTGGCACACTACAAAGTGGAATGGGCATCTCTTCTATTTTGGTTTTCTTCCTTAACATGCCACTAAAACCTTAAACCACCACCACTGCTTGCTCCATGAACACAAATTTGAGCTTTAATTACCATCCCTCATTCCCCAGGACATTTAGCTGGCCTAGGATCCATATCCCTGGTATGCCAGCAACAGCCAAGGCTGCTCTCAGAAGAGATTTACTGGCACTAAAATAGATGAATGAAAGTGGAATTTATTGCTAAGAAACACTGCAAAATATCCTTTCCTGGGGTTTAAATTGATGCCTTCATAGTCAAATCCTGTTAAGATAAGAAAAAAATACAATTGGACAAAATTGGAAGGGCCACACTCCCATTTCATGTACTTCTGCTTGCTGCTGGCATTGCTCTAACACTCACTATCCCATCCCTACTGCACAGAGGTAAGCACCTCTTTAAAGTCTGTTCTGCAGGCAGTTGAGGAGATGTGTGGCTTGAAGCAGGGATTTGACCAACATCCTAGTGCAAAGAAACAAAGAACCAGCAGTTTCCAGGAAGAACAGAAACCTATGACTAATGACATTTGATCTTGTGAGAGAAGAAGCTATTTTTAGTCTGTGACGTGCAAACATTGATTGCTTATGTATAGATGCTGAAAGAGTGCTATGTGTGAAGTGACCTTAATATCTGCTGTTCCCCCATCCCAAATGACTGCTTTTGCTTCAGGACCTTTGCTGGTTCTCACTGTTGATGGGAAATAAAACACGGCAAAAAAAAAAAAAAAGCCCATTCCTCGTAACTTCTGAAGTCATTGTAATTACCAAATGTGACCTCTCAGCTTCACTGCTTTAAAAAAGTAATAGTCCTGAGCAGTTTCACTTGAAAACATGTCTGGAGAGAGAGTAAGGTTTACCTTTGCACCTGGAGGTGTTCAGGACCAGGTCGGATGAGGCCTTGAGCAACCTGTTCTAGTGGGAGTTGCCCCTGCCTATGAAGGAGGGTTGGAACTAGGGTGATCTTCAAGGTCCTTTCCAATGGTCCTAAACCATTCTATGATCATCTAAGTTCAACCCTGCCAGAGCAGGATCACCCAGGGCAGATCACGAAGGAACACATCCAGGTGGGTTTTGCAAGCCTCCAGAGAATAAGACTCCACAACCTCTCTGTGCAGTCTGCTCCAGGGTCGTCTGTCTTAATTTTGGAACATTAAACAAAAATTGGGTTGTGTAGATAATACTGGGCAGGGAAACACCACAAAGGGAAGGGATCAGATCTGATTCTTCTGTAGGAGTGAAGACTGTCAAGGCTTTTAAGAGCATTGCAGTAAATAAAGAGCACAGTGATCAGTTCTGCATGTTTCTGCTGGTGAACGAAGCCCTCACTGGCTCGGTTGACAGCAAAGAAAGATTTGCCACCTAAAAACCTGACCACTGTTATAAGGAGCTACTAAACAACAGGTTCATGTTGCTGGGTGTGCTGGTTTGAGGGTAATTGGAATGTTTTTCTGAAAATAATTAGATTCTAGGTTGTGAAAAGCAAACACTGGCGATGTCTGCTTCACTCATAGGCTTGCAGAGATGTATAAGAACAAGGACACAAATACAGATAACACAGAGAGTCTTGCTCTTTCTGGCTGGTGTGTGTCTGCTGGCCTCTCTGCTAACCCAACTAACCACTCTGCTTCTAACCCCCCTTACCCATCCTCCAAACTCACCTTGCATGTAAGGCAAACCCTGGGGTAAGGTAAAAGGATGGAAAGAAGGTGGAAGGGTGGTTGGGAGCCCCTCCTGGGGACTCTGATTTCTGGGAGGGGGATTGTGTTTCTGTATTACCTTTAACTTGTATATGTCTGTAACTATTCATGTCTATTGTGTATATCTCTGCTTGTACGTTGTGCTGAGCTGAAAATAGAGCTTCAGTCCTTAACTTCCAGCTGGCTGAGTCTAGTCTGGGTGATTTTCATTGTGTGTAGGGGTGGGTAACTCCCAAACCATCACACTGGGACAGTAGTTCAGGAACACTCACACTGATAGCGACTGTTCTCAAACTTGGGGTCGTTGTCATTGAGATCAGCGATCAGGACGGTGAGCTGGCAGACGCCGATCAGCGGTTCCTGTGCCTGGTCAGTGGCAGTGACAGACAGCGTGTACTCCCTCTGCTCCTCCCGGTCAAAGCTCTGCGCGGTCGTGATGACTCCTGGGAACACAGACACCTCCTGTGCTGCGTGTCACAGCCTGCGGAACCTGCCGGAGTCTGCAGAAAGGGACCGGCACACGTCCCGCAGGGGAGGAAGGCCCAGCCGCAGGGAGCGCAACCACCATGCTGAAGGGTGCGACGCGTGGCTGGGCAAGGGCAGCACCACCTGCCCCATCTGCCCTGGCGTGCTGCCTACTGCCAGGGATCACCGCTTGCGCTGCTGGGGGTGTTTGCGCTGCCCTGGCAAAGGGCCTCAGCCTGAGTACCTCCTTACCTCACTTCTCATCGGGTTCAGGAACACTTTCTGCTCCTCCTCCCCGCGGGGCTCAGGACTTTCTGCTCCCCTGCCTCGAGAGACTCAGGAAGACTTTCTGCTCCTCCTTCTCATGGGGCTCAGGAGCACGTTCTCCTTTCTCGCAGAGCTCAGGAGGACTTTCTGCTCCTCCTCCTTGCGGGGTTCAGGAGCGCTTTCTGCTCCTCCTCTCCTTGGGGTTCGGGAGCACTTTTTCCTCCTCGTGGGGCCCAGGAGCACTTTCTGCTCCTCCTAGCAGAGCTCAGGAGGACTTTCTGCTCCTCATTGAAAAGCATCTCCCAGGTTTACTCCAATGATAGTCCAACTAAGTGACCACTTCAAAGACAGCTCACTATTACCCTGGGGAAGAGTCACACCACAAGACGTAGTGATGTAGTATAAGAGATGTGACCAAAGTCATCACTGCTATGGGAGCCAGAGGCTGCTTCATTGAACAGATTAAAATAGGATAGACTCCTATAGCTCAGTTAAGAAATGCAACCATTCTCTAAGCATGTAGCTTTTTTTTCTCTACTGATCAGGTCTCTCCCTGTCCCAGATATTTTCTTCTGCTTGGGAGACTTTAAACTGGATTTTTTGAGACCTATATCCCTACTGTGCTGGAGGCCAGCATTTTGCTGCTCTGTCCTCCCAGTCTCCTGCACAGTCCTGGATGCTCAAATATCTCATCTTGCTGTTCTGGCTACAGAAACATCACCAACTTCTACAGCTCCTTCACCTGTGATGCACCAAGGCTGTCTGCCACAGCCCTGTTCTGGTGTGAGGGTTTTGCCTCTACATGTATGGCACTGGACCTCCTTTTGTACATGAGATGAGCAATAACCTGTGGCCACCCTGAAGGGAAGGGCAAACTCAAGTTGTCAGAGTCACTTTATCTGCTCTCTATTTTAACAGCTGCCCTTGTTCCAAGGGGAAGATCACTGATACAGAATAGCTTTTCATTTTCCACTTAATCAGGGGTTTGTCTCCCTATTTCACTTGTCACTGAAATCACTAATCTATCCACATGGCTACCTGCTGCACATTTTTTTCAGTGTCTACTCCACAAGCAGCTGCAGTTCACTCTGCAGGTTACACCATCAAAGTATGAGCCTAGTTGGGCACACTCATACATTGGCATTCTCACTACAACTCAATGCCATTTCCATTTTATCTTGGCAACCTGAAAGCCACTGACCTGTGTCCGGGTCAATGCTGAAGCCTAGAGAAGCTCCATCTCGGTGCATGAGTCCATATTTCACCTCTCCGTTAATGCCAAGGTCTGCGTCGTAGGCTTCTACCTGTAGCACATAGGTGCCTGGTGGCTGATTCTCCAGAACCCAGGTGCTGTCACTGTAGTAAGCACACTAAAAACACACCCAAACATCCAATGCTACATATTACACAGAGCCACATGGATTCGCTGCACAGCATCAATACTTTTCCCAGCATGTCTGAGAAGAACTCAGAAGAAAATCACTTCTGTTCATGAAGAAATCAAGCTTTAAGGAAAAAAAGGAAGAATGAGGACTTGACATCTGAGGTATAAAGAAAGCTAACTGCATGTTTACTCCCAGATTCGTTCTGCCCTGCATGCACAGCCCCTTCAAACCACCAGCAATTGCCAATAGCCAAGGAAAGTCTGCAATGCCAGGCACTAATGCAGGCTGAGCAGTGATTGGCTGGAGAGCAGCCCTGAGGTGAGGGACTTGGGGGTGCTGGTGGATGGGAAGCTCAACACAAGCCAACAGTGTGCACTTGCAGCCCAGAGAGCAACCAGAGCCTGAGCTGCATCAGGAGAAGTGTAGGCAGCAGGGTGAGGGAGGTGATTCTCCCCCTCTGCTCCATTCTGGTGAGACCCCACCTGCATCCAGTTCTGGAGGCCCTGGGACAAGAGTGATGTGGAGATGCTGGAGTGTGTCCACAGAAGGGCCACGAGGATGCTCAGAGGGCTGGAGCTGCTCTGCTCTGAGGAGAGACTGAGGGAGTTGGGGCTGTTCAGTCTGGAAAGGAGGAGGTTCCAAGGTGACCTTCTTGTGGCCTTCCAGTATCTGAAGGGGGCTACAAAAAAGCTGGGGAGGGACTTTTCAGGCTGTCAGGGAGTGACAGGACTGGGGGGAATGGAGGGAAGCTGAAGGTGGGAAGATTCAGACTGGACATGAGGAGGAAGCTCTTCAGCATGAGAGTGGTGAGAGCCTGGCACAGGTTGCCCAGGGAGGTGGTTGAGGCCCCATCCCTCAAGGTATTTAAGGCCAGGCTGGATGAGGCTCTGGACAGCCTGATCTAGTGTGAGGTGTCCCTGCCCATGGCAGGGGGGGGTTAGAACTGGATGATCTTAGTGGTCCCTTCCAACCCTGACTGATTCTATGACATTATGATTCTATGATTCTGTAATTCTATGATTCTATGATTCCACAATTCCATGATTCCATGACCCAAATGACAGAAGGGAAAAGAAGATGTGCAGAAAGAGCTCTTACCTCTCTGAAGACAGGCTTGTTGTTATTGACGTCATTAACTCCCACAATAACCTCTGCAAAACTGCTGAGAGGGGTGGGTCCCCCCGAGGCATTGTCATCTATGGCAGTGATGTTCAGTGTGTATTGGGGCTTCTTCAGGTCGGGTGGTGGGCTTCTGCGGAGTTTAATGATGCCTACGTTTGGAAGCATAAAGTGACATTTGATTTTACTGGGTACACATGTTGGAAGCATAAAACCAGGGGGAAATTCCAAAGCCCAATACTGCTGATAAACAGGTGGTGACCAGAGCAGACACTGAGGCTGGGTGGAGAACCCAGTGGCGCCAGAGAGAATGGAGAGGCAAGGCAAAGACTCAGAGTTCTGTTCTTCCACTTACCACCTGCAGCACACCGGAGCAGAAGAGTTAGACAACAAATTGGAAATGTGGGTGAGGAGTGGCTCAAGAGCAGTCTGGAGGAGAAGGATTTGGGGGTGTCAGGTGATGACAAACTGCCCAGGAGCCAGCAGTGGTGACTGGCAGCTCAGAGCCAGTTGTGTGCTGGCTGCAGCCAGAGCAGGGAGAGCAGCAGCACAGGGAGGGGAGTCTGTCCCTCTGCTCTGCTCAGACCTCACCTGCAGCACTGCCTCCAGTTCTGCTGCTCCCTGCATAAGAGGGACATGGAGCTGCTAGAGAGGGTTCAGAGGACCCCACAAAGATGGTCAGAGCGCTGGGGAACATCCCCTATGGGGACAGGTTGGGAGAGCTGGGGCTGTTCAGTCTGGAGAAAAGCAGGCTCTGGGGAGACCTTAGAGCAGTCTTCCGGTACCTGAAGGGGGTTACAAGAAAGCTGGGGAGGGACTTTTGACAAAGGTTTATAGGACGAGAGAGAATGGATTGAAGCTTGAGCAGGGTAGATTGAGAATGGAGATGAGGAAGAAATTCATTACAGTGCAGGTGGTGAGACAGTGGCACAGGGTGCTCAGGAAGGTCCCAGACACCCCTCTCCCTAGGAGGCTGGAACTAGACGTTCTTTAAGGTCCTTTCCAACCTAAACCATTCTATGAATCTATGACTTCCATTAACTGCTTAAGGAACAACAGTTTGACTGCCAGGAATGATGGCTTGGCCACAGTCCCACTCACATGCACTTTGCACAACAGTAGATAAAGAGATATAAATATTACTCCAGTTTCATATCTCACTTGGAGGGGAGCAACAGTTCCATGTCACACAGCAGGGACAGACAGATGGATTTGTCCTCCTAACCCACTGCAGAAGGAAAATCCTTTTGGTAAGATTTGTGACTTGTGCTCTGCCAACAGCTTCCCTGGGAGATTGAGCCTGGGATTGCAGTTGTATTTTAGAGTTGTAGAGCTACTCTGTGGTTTAGTGCATTTATCACTGGCAATTTCAAAGATCCTGTGTATGTTGCATATGGATAAACTAAACTATTCTACCTCACAGATCATCTACTCCAACCTCCCCACTGTGGACAGGGATGTCTCTCAACTAGACTTGGTTGCTCTAGTCTAGTTGTGTCATCCCATCTGACCTTAAACACTTCCAGGGAGGGAGTATCCATGACAGCCCCAGGCAACCTATTCCAGTTGCCACCACCCTCATACTGAAGATTTTTTTTCCTAAGATCCAGTCTAATCCTGCTCTGCCTCAGCTTCAAACCATTCTCCCTTGTGCTGTCTCTACACACCCTTGTGAAAAGGCCCTCTGCAGCCTTCCTGGAGGATCCCTTCAGGTGTTGGAAGGCAGCTCTAAGGTCCTGCTGGAGTCTTCTCTTCTAGGCTAAATGACCTCAGCTCCCTCAGCCTGTCCTTAGAGCAGAGCTGCTCCACCCCTTGCATCATCTTTGTGGCCTCCTCTGGACTCACTCCAGCAGCTCTGTGTCCTTCTGCTGCTGGGGACACCAGAACTGGAGGCAGGATTGGAGGTGAGGTCTCAGCAGAGCAGAGCCAAGGGGCAGAATTCCCTCCCTTGCCCTGTTGCCCACACTCCTCTGGCTGCAGCCCAGCACACAGTTGCCTGCTGGGCTGCATGAGGGCACTGCTGGCTTCTGGGGAGCTGCTCGGACTTTCTAACTGATGCATCTGGTTGCTTCTTTTGAACATGGGCAGCCCTGCAGCAGCCAGGCTGCTCCTGTATCTGGTGTCAGACCTACAGTAATGACAATTATTGGTATATCTATTCAGAGTCACCCCTAGCTCCTCTAATCAATGAGGACTGGCTAGAACACAAGGGTGTTGATCTCTTCCCACACTGATCTCTTCCCAGAGCTGTCTCACCGCATTTATCCATCACTAAATACAACACAGAGCAGCCAAACCAAGCGAGCTTCACACTTCTCTGCTGCTGTATTGTTGGTTCAGTTTGTATTTTGGTTGCAGAGCACAGACTGAAATGGCACAGTGAATGGACCGAGACCTCAAACTGATGCTGGCATTTGAAGAACAAGCATTGTATTGGAGAGCTAATTTACCATAACTTAAAGCATCTCCACTTGCAGACTATTTCAGCATGGTGTTTCCAGATGATTTCTGACATGCAGGTGAAGCAGAGCCAGTACAGATTAGACAGTAAGTAGGAGTGCTCTGGAATCTCTTACCTTTCTGGCTATCCAGTTCAAAGTTGCCCTCCTCATTGCCTCCTGCAATCAGATAGAGCAGGCCATCTCCATCAGGGTCCTTCGCCCGAACGGTAGCCACCAAGGAGCTGGGACCAGCATCTTCAGACAGGAAAGTTCTGTAACTGGTGGACATAAGGGAGCAACGGCAGCACATTCAGCACCAGAGTCATCAGCACTGTGTTAACCATCAGCCCAGAATTATAAATTCACTATGAATGTAAATTTTTGTCAGCTTTGGCCATGCAGCCATGAAATCTTTGAGCAGATTCTCAGTATCTTTGGCACAGGGCTTGTGTTTTAGGATAGCAAATCTGCATTTTTGGGTATATGCAATCTCCAAGGATTTTTTTTTTTTTTGGGGGGGGGGGGGCGGGGGGGGGGGGGGGGGG
>VWYK01093555.1:34316-51357 GCA_013399775.1 Semnornis frantzii
AGGGCGGGGTGGGGGTAAGACATAAATATACACCATAGTACACTGCAAAGGAGGAAAACTTATCTCCTAAAGGTGAGAAACAGAACAAACATCTGTCACACAGTGCTGCTTGCTTCCACAAAGGAAATAATGCCAATGTCTAAAATCTCTTTTGCTTTGCTAGGGCTGAAGTTTCATTGTCCAGAACAAGGAGGGATGGTCTTAAACTGTAAGAGGGGATATTTAGACTAGATACAAGAAAGAATCCTTTTACACTGATGTTGGTAAGACACTGGTCCAGGTTGCCCAGAGAGGTGGTAGATGCCCCATCCCTGGAATCATTCCAGGTCAGGCTGGACAGAGCTTTGAGCAACCTGCTCCAGTTGAAGCTCTCCCTGTTTACTCCAGCATGGTTGGACTGGATGACCACTGATTGTCCCTTCCTACTTAAAGCCTTCTGCAGTTCTGTGATTTTTATGCTCCTATCTACTAATGGAAAGCATCAGATGCCACAGGGATGATGTATGCCAACTAGTATGCAACTCTGTAAGTTAAGGTATTTATGCTTTGTATTTAAAACACAGCCACACTTTAAACTTCAGCAAAAAAAACAAAAAACAAAAACCAACTCTAACTGTGTTCATGCAGGAAAGGAAAGAAGGAATTTCAAACTAACAGAACCTCATGATGTTAGCTTCAAATGTAGTCTACTGATGATGAAATTACATTTGCAGGAAAGAAGGAATTTCAAACTAACAGAAACTCATGATGTTAGCATCAAATGTAGTCTACTGATGATGAAATTATATTTTCATGCCTGCTAACTACCATTTGTATCTGTCCTGTCTCTGGACACCCTCACAAAAAGTCCCTCTGAAGCCTTCCTGGAGGATCCCTTCAGGTATTGAAGGCACACATGAAGAGTATGTAGAACTCAACACAGTGAAAATCATGCCCTATGGAGTTACAGCTTTCATTCATTCTGTTCTCTCTCTCTGAGGTTGAGAGGGGACCCGATCACTGTCTACCACTATCTGAAGGATGGTTGTCAGGAGGATGGAGCCAGGCTCTTTCCGGTGATACCCAGGGACAGGGCAAGGGGCAATGGATCTAAACTCAATCACAGGAAATTCCACCTCAGTATGAGAGAAAGAATTCTTCACTATGAGAGTGCTGGAGCAGGCTGCCCAGGGAGAGGTTGTGAAGTCTCTGTCTCAGGTGACTTTCCAAACCACGCATTCCTGTGCAACCTGCCCTAGGTGACCCTGCTCTGGCAGGGGGGGTTGGACTGGATGACCTCTGGAGATGCCTTCCAACCCCTCGCATTCTGTGGTTCACTGGCACTTGCAATCACACAAAGCAAGTGTTGGCAAGGCTGTGAACAGAAGGTGTGAAACCCACAGCGAGCATCGGAGCAGGCTTACACAGGCTGGGAGAAGACAGGAGCCTCGTCGTTGACGTTGGCCACTCGGATGCGCACGGACGCGGTGCCTGTCCGCGGAGGGTGTCCTTTATCGACAGCTATCACCACAAACTCATACATGTGGTTTGCACGCTCAAAGTTCAGCCTCTGGTTAGAATTGATGACTCCGTGACGCGTGATGGAAAAATCACTGCTCTGGATGAAGTAACTGATCTCGGCGTTTGAGCCGGAGTCGCAGTCTGTGGCGAGCACTGCCAGAGAACACATCAGGCACAACAGTCATGCAGCAGAAGAGCTTTGCTGACTCTGTTTCCTACCAAGTTAGCTTCAGGTACTCTTTATTTGGAGAACAGACATCACCTAAATCTGTTTTCTCCATAAAAGTGTTTTCTGGCAGGTAAGAGTCCGAGAACTCAGCAGGAGGCTGGGAGTAGAAAAGCAAAGCAACATAGAATAGGATCATAGCATCATAGGATCATACAATCAGCCAGGGTTGGAAGGGATCGCAAGGATCATCCAGTTTTAACCCCCCTGCCATGGGCAGGGACACCTTACTCTAGATCAGGCTGGCCACAGCCTCATCCAGACTGGCCTTAAACACCTTCAGGGATGAGGCTTCCACCACCTCCCTGGGCAACCTGTTCCAGGGTCTCACCACCCTCATGCTGAAGAACTTCTTCCTAACATCCAGTCTGAATCTACCCATTTCTAGTTTTGCCCCATTCCCCCCAGTCCTTTCATTACCTGACAGCCTAAAGAGTGCCTTCCTCACTTTCCTGTAGCTTCCTTCAGGTACTTGGAAGGCCACAATAAGGTCACCTGGGAGCCTTCTCCTCTCCAGACTGAACAGCCCCAACTCCCTCAGTCTCTGTCACAGCAGAGCAGCTCCAGTCCTCTGTTAATCCTAGCAGCCCTTCTCTGGACCCCTCCCAGCGCATCCATAGCCCTCTTGTCCCAGGGGCTCCAGAACTGGATGCAGTACTCCAGGTGAGGTCTCAGCAGTGCAGAGTAGAGGGGCAAGATCACTTCCCTCACCCTGTTGCCCACACTGCTCTTGCTGCAGCCCAGGATCTTCCCCTCCTCCAACCCAGCCCTGAGCAAATGCAGCAAGAGAGCAGTGATCCCAACAGCACACTACACCCTCTGTACAAACAGCAGTCAGCACTGGTAATTACCACAGGATCAATATGCGTGTTGGTAGAACATCATCAGTCATAAATTGTATCCTCGCACTCTCTCTAGGGATGCCATCAAATTTAATTAGCTCCCAGCTATGTTATAGCTAAAGTACTTTTTAATTACCTAGGGCTTCAAGGTACAAAGAGTGATTAAACATTCCTCCCCAGCTTGTGTTTATTCAGTACCTCCTGTGTCCCATCTGCTCAGCAGAACAAAGACTTTGAGCTCACAGTATAGCATCAAAAGTGGTTTTTAAGAGCAGGAGCTCACCTCTTTAATTACCCTGCCACTTTTCTAGGCAAACAAGACTTCAGCTCATATCCATGCTGGCACTAAACAAACTCCTTATTCTACCAGAAAGATACAGATGCAGTGATCATGGTAGCACAGCAAGGATTGTGTTGCATGGACAGCCTGGCAGGGAGCTTCAGCATCATCCAAAGTATGTTGGAATGGGTCCAGAGAAGGGCCACAAGGATGCTCAGAGGGCTGGAGCTGCTCTGCTCTGAGGAGAGACTGAGGGAGTTGGGGCTGTTCAGTCTGGAGAGGAGAAGGCTCCCAGGTGACCTTCTTGTGGCCTTCCAGTATCTGAAGGGGGCTACAAGAAAGTTGGGGAGGGACTGTTTAGGGCATCAGGTAGTGATAGGACTAGGGGGATGGAGCGAAGCTGGAGGTGGGGAGATTCAGACTGGATGTTAGGAAGAAGTTCTTCAGTATGAGTGTGGTGAGACCCTGGAACAGGTTGCCCAGGGAGGTGGTAGAAATCTCATCCCTGGAGATGTTTAAGGCCAGGCTAGATGAGGCTGTGGCCAGCCTGATCTAGTGTGAGGTGTCCCTGCCCATGGCAGGGGGGTTAGAACTGGATGATCCTTGTGGTCCCTTCCTGCCCTGACTGATTCTATGAATCTATGATGAAGCAGCAATCACCCACCACTATCAGAACAGTAACTCAAAATAGAGAAGGGGAAGAGAAAGGTTTTCAGATTGCGCTGAGATGCCACGCTCCTTAGCAAAAAAACCCCTCAACTAAGTCTGCCCGTGGAGAGCTACTTAGGGTAGGTGTAAACATTTTGTTTAACATCTCCCAAAACACTGCTGTGGATAAAGTATTTGGGTGCATTACAGAAGCAAAGGCTTTAGAGATCGCTCTCTTGTACCAAAAACTCAGAAAGATTGCAACAAAGGGACTTAAATTTAGTGGCTGAGTACTGGTTTTAGAAAGACCTTTGAAAGTGAAAAGAATTTGATTTGAAAAGTTCTGATCTAATCTACAGAGCCATTGTAGCCACTCATAGAAACACATTTTATGTGCTTAAAAATCATCCTTTGTTTTCCCCTAGGTGTCTTCTTGCAAACAGGGAGCACCAGGTTTACTTGTACATGACAAAAAGGTGTCTTACTTCTCAACAACAGCCGGGAATTTCATTTTCCTCCCATTCGATGCCATCCTGCAAACAAATCTGCATTGCAATGGTACTTCAAGGCTATTTCAAGCAAACACAAGCAGGTCTGTGCTGCCTCTGTCAGTCCTCTGAGATAGCTTAGTGCAAGCAGCTAACTGCAGCTCAAAGCCTAGCTCTGCTGGCACAGTGGTGCAGCTGAAGGAGTGCAGCCAGCCCCTGCTGAGAGCATCCCTCCAGGCTTTTCAGCTCAGAGCTTATTTGCATTCAGAGGTGTCAAAGCACGGCATCGGCACTGCAAACGCCATCCCAGCCAGACTTCAAGTGTGTTGAAATAAAAAGGGCTGACAACTAAAACAAACGGCATGCAGCACCCTGCCCCTGACAGCAGCACAGCCACAGAACAGCAAAGACGCTCTCCAACTTGCACTTTTGCTTGTGGAACACTGAGGCTGTGATATTCCAGCCCTCCAGGAGCTGTAGCCAGGGTAAGAGATGCTTTTTTTTTTTTTTCTTTTCCCTCTGAGATGCCACTTTCTTTGGCAGGCAGCTAGTAGCAGGGCACTCATCCAGCACAGGGTGCAGGTGATAGCACTTACTGCTCACTTGCAGCCACTGCTCAGCCCTTCAACACCACGAGGGTGTTCACCCACCCATTTTCATTGCCTGTCACTATACTTCCACTTTGCACTTCCTTTTCCAAGAAGGCTTGTGCTGGTTTGAGGCTATTTGGAATATTTTAATGAAGGAAAGTAGATTATAGGTTGTGAAAAAGAAACAGTGGTGATGTCTACTTCACTCATAGGCTTGCTGAGATGGATAAGAACAAGGACACAAATAGAAATAACACAGAGAGTCTCTCTCTGGGAGCTGCTGTGTCTCCTGGTTTCTGCTGTGTAACCCAANNCTGTTGTGTATATCTCTGCTTGTACATAGTGCTGAGCTGTAAACAGAGCTTCAGTCCTTAACTTCCAGCTGGCTGAGTCTAGTCTGGGTGATTTTCATTGTGTGTGTCTGTATGGGTAACGCCCAAACCATCACAAGGCTCTTTCTCTTGAAACATATCCTGCATGGCAAGACAACCAAATAAGATGCAATTGCACAGCTTTGCATTCTGCTGCCTTTGGACATGGACCATATTTTTTCTTCCCCACAGCTAGGTGACTTTGGTCAGCTTTAAAAGTCTCCTGGAGAGAAGAGCATTTATCTCTTTAAGGAAAACCACATGCTTAGGAATTTTCATAGAATTGTAGAACGGTAAGGTTGGAAGGGACCTCAAAGATCATCCAGTTCCAACCCCCTGCCATAGGCAGGGACACCTACCACTAGTATAGGTCACTCAAGGCCTCGTCCAACCTGGCTTTGAACACCTCCATTTTAGGAGCTGATCATTCTAATCATTCCCAAAATCCATTAAACAAAACCAAACCAACGAAATAAAAAAAAAACCCAAACCAAACCAAATGAAATAGGACCTGCAGCAAGCTCTGAACTCTCCTCAGGATACTCAAGGTGAAGCTCAACAGGATTCTGGGCAGCCTGAGCTAATCAAGGATGTCCCTGCTGACTGCAGAAAGGGTTGGAATTAGATGATCTTTGAGGTCCCTTCCAACCTAAACCACTGTATGATTCTATGAATTCTAGATTCATAGATTCTGCATCTAGAGGAAGCAGCTCCTGCAGCCCTCTTGCCAGCATGTGGCCGCACAAGGGAAGCAAAGCTTCTTAGCACCACTGCAACCTCCACCAGAAGGTGCAGCTTCTGATTGATGTTTTCTAGCATCTTAGACATGTCAATGTTTGTCAAGCCTTGCCTTGGCACTTACTCATCTCTCACATAGTTCATAACCCTACGAAGGTCTCAGCCTCTGTTCCCATTGCTAGCCCAGTACCTACTCCTCATTTTGGTTTGAATATTGAGAGCAAGTCCCGGAGTGTTCCCCCAGTTTGAGGTGGAACAGTCCTGTGGCATGCATCGCATCATGACAGACAATGTCAGCTCTCAAGACATCTCTGAAGGCATTTAAATGCAACCAGGAAAACAAGTTGGAGAACGGGACCTAGAGAAGGCTGGGGTGGGACAGTTTAGAAGGCCTTGTGATAGGATATGGGGCAATGGTTTGAAGCTGGAGCAGAGGAGATTTAGGTTGGACATCAGGAGGAAGTTCTGCACAATGAGAGTGGTGAAGTCCTGGAACAGGCTGCTGTAGTTGGAGGTGTCCCTGTTCACTGCAGAGCAGCCAGACAAGCTGCCCTTTGAGGGTCCCTTCTAACCCGATGCAACCTTTGAATCTTTTCTTTGGATACCACAAGATCCCTCCCTGGGCACTGCACAGCTGTCCTCACTTGAAGATACTCAAAAGTCAGTTTCCAGGGTACCCAAACACCACCTCCAGACCCCCAAGAGAGCTATCATCCACGTCTTACAAAGGCAGTGGCTGTGGTGGAACACACAGGCAGAATATGAACTCACAGCACAAACCAGCAGGTCTGTGGCAAGACTGAAAAAAAGGGTATCAGGAAGACTCTCACCTTGCAGTAGAGATGTGCCCACAGGAATGGTTTCAGGAATGTTGTCTCTGCTGTAAATGGAGTGCTGGAACTCAGGAAAGCAGTCATTTTCATCAGTGATATGGACCATGACCTACGACAAAAGGACATGCTGAGAGGGGGGTTTGGTTTCCATTCCTAGGTAAAAGGATGGATTTCCATGTCACAGCCTAGAGCTGAACCCAGCTCAGAGCCCAGCCTTCTGCCTGGACCACAAGGCCCTCCTGAGCACCTTTGCTCTAGACCCTCTGTGTGCATAATCGTTCCCACTAAGGCGGTAACAAGAGCCAGCAGGCAGAAGCAAAGTGGCGCAGGTACCTCGGTCACGCTGCTGAGAGTGCTCTCCACTTCCATGGCTTTCAGCAAGAGGTGGTAGAGGTGGTGCTCGCTCTCGTAGTCCACGGGGTGGGTCAGGCTGAGCTCTCCACTCTCCTGCCTCACCCTGAAGAGTCCGCTGGGGTTTGTCAGCAGAGTGTAGGAAAGAGGCTGGCTCTGGAAAGAAACAGCCTCCACCACTGCCACTCTGCAAAGAATGAGAGAAGGATCCTTTGGTTCACAACAACAAAAGCTGCCTCCTGAGGACTTAGAAGATGAGGATGAGGGACTCAGTGTTGGCACTGGGCTCAGCTTTGTATTCAGACTGGAAATCCCTGTGCTATTGGGATCTGAAAAGGACCTATGGGAAGGCTGGGGAGGGACTTGGGGCAATGGACAAGGGCAATGGTTTGAACCTGGAGCAGGGAAGATTTAAGTTGGACATCAAGAGGAAGTTCTGCACAGTGAGAGTGGTGAAATCCTGGAACAGGCTGCCCAGGGATGTACTTGAGGCCCCATCCCAGGAGACATTCAGGATCAGACTGGATGTGGCTGTGTGCAGCCTGCTCTAGTTGGAGGTGCCCCTGCTGCCTGTGGTGGGGTTGGACCAGATGCCCTCTGACGTTCCCTTTCAACCCAATGCAACCTGTGAATAAATCTGTGTGCAGGGAAGGAGCTCACCCAACAAAACACAACTCACATGTCTCCTGCTGGGGTGTTTTCAGGGATGAACACACTGTAGGACATGTTAGTGAACTGTGGAGGTCGAGAGCCTGCCAGGATGGAGATGGAGGCGTAGGGGCTGTTGTTGCCATGCTCATCAGTGGCTTCCACAGTAACCACATACTCCTTGTTCCATGTCAAAGGCAAGCCAGTGGTCATGATGATGCCAGTGTCCTTATCAACTTGGAATCGCTCTTCACCACCTAGCAACATATGCACAAAGCTGGTCTGAAAAATACCCCACAGTGAGAATGTTTACATCTGCAGTGCTTTATGGTCACCTGTCCTCAAATCATCCACCTCTGTCCTTGCACACACTTTTTTTTCCCCTCTCCACCTCCTCTTTCACTTACTCCATGCTCTGTTGGTCAGAGCAGTATGAAAGAGACAAGATCTTTCAGAGAGATGGAACTTTGAGCTAACACTAATGCTGCAACCGACTTCAGAACAGGAGCAAAGAAAGTGGCAGTAAGTAAGATTCTTGTCCCCAAGATTGTTTTACTTAAACCACCTTCACCTTCTACTTGCTGTACCTGTTCTCAGGGATTCCCCAGGGGGGGAAAGCTCTTAATGAAATGATAAAATGGGACAGTTCAGGGAAAAATCTGCAGCTTCACAGAATGTTATCTTTAATATTTTTTTTCTTCAGAACAGCCCTACCTGCAATGAGTGTGTAAGTGACCCCAGCACTGCTGTTCTCACTGCTGCCATAACGTGCAACGAGCTGGTAGATGAGGGTTCCTTTTCGAGCGTCTGGGTCCACACGTGCCAGGTAGGGGTATGGGTACATGCCCCAGGACAGAACTTCCTCTTCTGGGCCGAGGAGTGTCACGTGGCAGAGGTACCAGTCATGATCTGCAAAAGATGCCAGAAGATTTCTAGACATCTTGTGAGCAAACTTTGATGGGGAATGCTTAAGATCACATCCACTAGCACCTGTAAACAAAGCTGTCTGCAGCTACCTGAAGGGATGTTGTGGAGAGGCTGCTGCTGGGCTCTGCTCACAGGGAACTGGAGACAGAACAAGGGGGAACGGTCTCAAGCTGAGGCTGGGCAGGTTTAGAGTGGACATTAGGATGAAGTTTTTCACAAAGAGAGTGGTCATGGACTGGAATGACCTGCCCAGGGAGGTGGGGGAGTCACCCATCCTGGGTGTGTTTGGATGTGGTGCTTAGGGCTATGGTTTAAAGTGAATCTTGTAGAGTAGGGTTCCAGGTTGGACTTGGTGATCCTGAGGGCCTTTTTCAACCTGGATGTGTCTGTGATTCTGTGAACTGCTCATCTCCCTCATCCTATCACATGCATTATCAGTGGGACTTGGTGATCCTGAGGCTCTTTTTCAACCTGAATGTTTCTGTGATGCACAGAAAATTCAGTGCAGACACAGGCTTTGGCAGCTTGATGTGCATTAAATGCTGTTAACAACTAATCAGAAGTACTTTCGGGAACAGCTTTTAATTAGTTAGATATACACATTAAATACTGCATCAGTCACATCACTTGCCACAATGGTTTTAAGTGTGTTATCCAGGTCTGGCCTTTACAACAAATCCGGCATAAACACCACCAGTTTTACCAGATCTGGTTTAGAGCCTATGAAAATATTTCTCTTAACAATCAGTGGAAGTGGTGAGCAACCAAAATTCCCTACAATTCTCCCCACTCCAACACTAATTTGTTTAGTTTTCTCAAACTAGTGGATATTCAAGGGAAGGTGGAGATGCCTTCTCCTTCTATCCCTATCATACCATCTGGCTGCATCTTAGAGGAGTGAAACACCAGCCTTGAAACGGGACCTCCTGGAGGCAAAGCCCTGGGTTTTGCTTCTGCAGGCAGAGGCAAGCAGAGGGGCAGGTCAGCAAGCAACTGCGGAGAGAAAGCAAGCTCTGTGCACTGGCTGGGGAAGCACAGCATGAGCTGCTCCCTGCTGGTCATGGAGGAGCTGGGGCTGGAAGCAGCACCTCTCTTTGAATCCCTAGAGAAAAAAAGGACATTTCCATTGAACACATCCATGCTCTTTTGTGGCTAAGAAGTGAAGCCCAACACATAAACCAATGAACCCAGGAGATTGCATCTGCCCAACCTTGGACTGTCAGACGTGGGAGCATCCTGGAAGGACCTGCACCACTGCAAATGGATGAAGGAGGATGGAGCCAGGCTCTTCTCAGCGATGTCCAATCATAGGACAAGGGGCAATGGGGGCAAGCTGGAGAAGAGGAGATTCTTTGTGAACATAAGGAAAGACTTTCCCTGTGAGGGTGTCAGAGCCCTGGAGCAGGCTGCCCAGAGAGGTTGTGGAGCCTCCTTCTCTGGAGACACTCAAAAGCCACTCGGGTGTGTTCCTGTGTGCCCTGCTCTAGGTGATCCTGCTTGGCAGGGGGGTGGATTGGATGATCTCTGGAGGTCCCCTCCAACCCCTAACATTCTGTGATTCTCTGGTCTGACCTAGATCCCCTCTGATCTTCAACCAGTAGCAGAGTCTGAGGGTGTTCAGTTCAGTTCACACCACATCCAAGTTGACCAGCAGTAGGACGGCTTCTGGGATCTCCACAAATCTGCTTCTGAGGTAGCAGCTACCCAAGAAAAAGATGAACCCCTGGTGTGCAGAAAGGCTGTCCACTGAGAAGAGAGAGAAGGAACCTTCTACTGCACAGAACCCACAGGGACTGAATCACAAGAAACATAAATTCAACCCTTTTAGCCTTGCAGCAACCTGCTAACAGATGCTAAAGGTACCCTTGAGCTTTGTGAAGAAATGTTCCTAAGAACATTTATGTGCCAGAGGTTGCCTTGGGATTTGACTTAAATCACAATGAAGGTATTTTATATAAAATATACATATAATAAAATCTGGATGTTAGGAGGAAGTTCGTTACAGTGAGAGTGGTGAGATACTGGCACAGGTTGCCCAGGGAGGTTGTGGAGCACAGACGCACAGAATGTGATCAAAGATCTGTGCTCCACACCCTCCCTGGAGGTGTTCAAGGCCAGGTGGGATGAGGCCTTGAGTGACCTGTACTAGTGAGAGGTGCCCCTGCCTATGGCAGGGGGTTGGAACTAGATGATCTTTGAGGTCCCTTCCAACCTTACCATTCTATGGTTTTATATATATATATAGAGAGAGATAGATAAATATTTTGTATATTCTATAGTTAAAGTAATAATTTTTAAAAAGTTATAGTAGTAATAATAATAAAGAAACTAAATGAGAGAGTGGAGAAGTCTAAAAGTACATGTAAGAAATGCCAGCAATCACCTTGTCATAGCAAAGCTTGCCTCTAGGCAGGGACATGGTACCAGCAGTACTGTTAAATCCCACCCATCCCTGTCCTTCAGCTTTTGCATGTCATTGATTTCTGAAGCTCCCACATTCGTCTGTCACTCATTCCCCAGTAGCCTGAGGGAATTTCCAGCATAAACACTCACTGCATCTCATGTTTTCCTTTGCTGTTCACTTAGAGGGAAGTAGTGTGGGAAGGAGTGAATGCCACTTTAGAAAGAGACAGCACCACACACGAAAGGAAAAACACAGGACGAGGCCAAACCTAGAGGGCCAAGGTGCAGCAGCAGGTGGTAATAAACTTCAGCCTTCAGGTGGAACATCTCTGAGATGCTGAGAGCTGCCTCACTCCTTCAGCCCCTCAGCACTTCAAGGCTTGAAGGAGCTGAGCTGTTCTCACTGAGCATGCCAACAAAATATGAACTCAAGCAAACTGCAAGCAGGATGACAAAACAGCCTGGTTATCTGCTTGACCTGGGTTATCTGCATACAGACACTAGAGCTGTAATTCGAATGGAGGGTGAGGGTATGCAGGTGGGTGTTGGGCTCTTCTGACAACCAGCAAGAGATGGGGCAAGAGAAAATGACTTTGTGCTGCACCAGCTGAGGATGAGATTGAATACTGGTCAAAAGCTCTTCACTGAATGGGTTGCAAAGCACTGGAACAAGCTACTCAGGTGTAATCACCACCCGGGAGGTATTTCAGAGATGCAGTGCTTAGGGCCGTGGCTCGCTGGAGAACTTTGCAGTGTTGTGCTCCATGACCTTAAAGGTCTTTTTCCAGCCTAAATGATACCAGGATTCTCTGGTTCTGTGAGGAAAAGAGTGCTACAAAAGCCAGGTCCAAGTCAAAGCAGGTCCCAAACTCTAAAAGGATGCTGCACATGCAGCAGAAACTGACCGGAGGACACTCAGCAGCACTGTTCTAGCCTGGCAACCAGAAGCCGCCGTTCAGAAGCAGCACTTTGGGCTGTCACCACCCAGCAGTGCAGGCATTCCTGTTCCATCTCCTCTTCGCACACACACCAGGAGTGAGAAACTCAAGGAGGTGAAGGTGTTGCAGGCGTGCGGCAATCCAGTACTATGGAAAATGATTGCACTGACTTCAAGCAAGTCAGGAAAACAACCCCAGCCTTGATAAAGCAATGCACCGCTCCTTCCAACTGTCAGAACTGCAAAGGCACCAACAGATCAAGCCTCTGAAATCAATAGTGCTTGATTTTGTTCCACTGACTCAACTGCAGCATCCTGTTAAATCAAACTGCAACATCAGCCAGAGATGTCACAGCTCACCCAGTCTGTCAATATGAATCATTCACTGAAAGGAAGGAAATAATCAGGCAAGCAGGCCCTACAGCCTATGGAACAGGACTGCCAACAGCAAAAAACACTCAGCCTCTTCACCACAACCTTTGAAAAGCAGCCTGGGTGTGATGAGAATATCAGTGAGGGCTGATTTTCCTGGAGGTAGCACTGCTTACATGTGAGAAAGGCATAGCAAGAAAGGGATGTGAACCAACCACCAGCTGAGAGGACTCTAAAAGGATCAGGGTGCATCAAGTACAAGGATGGGGGAACTCACCACATGGCTGGCTGGGCAATGAATGCTTTCTGTCTTTGAGGGCTTCTGATCTTCAGCAGATCAGAGCTGATATACCTGTGCCATCCTTGGTCGAGAACGTGACAGCAAAGAAAGGCCTGGCAAAGGTTTTCAAAGCACAAGTGGCCATTCTTGTAAGCCTGTGTCAATGCTGTGTTCCTTCAATCACTCGTTTGCCTCCCTAAAGGGATGGAGGAAATGTGATAGAAGTAATTTTCTTTTCCCAAGATGTGGGTTTGATGGAACTGATGTTGGGAAGAGGAGATGGCAACAATGTGCACTAAAAAAACTGGTAGGTTTTGTTTTGCCTATATCCCCTCTGGTAAAACAAAGCATTTGAATGTAAAAGAGAGAGAATGACATCCAAAGACATTTCTGAAGAGCCCAGCATGACATGATAAAGGCTGCCTCATCCTGTGAATAGCTCCTTATGTACCTTAGGAAGAATATTTGCAACAGAAACCACACATTCAACCTCTTCAGTTTGCGAGCTATTTGTTAATTTCTCATCTGTCGACTTTATTAGACATTCTTGCAGCTAATTTATGGCCTCTAGGTCATTATAGATATTTTTACACTCATTTTACAGAAAGATTCTTCCAAAGATATACACACAGGCAGAGTAACACAATAATCTTCATCCTGGAGCTTGCTGTTTTCCCTCATGATCCCTGGCCATTAAAACAGCTTCACGGTTTAACTGAAGCAAGCTTTTGCTCTCTCAGCACCTGAACTTGAAGGCATAGCAACGATACCCACAGATGGTTCTAATCAGCATGATACCAGGAAGGGAACAAAATCCCTAGCATATAATATGACCTCCAAACCTCACTGCCCGGTCAGATTTCTGTTTCTGGAGTCGGATTACTATGTTCAGAAAATGCCTAGGGGGGTGCCAGGAAGAAAGGGGTCATTTCCGGTTCCACAAACCCCCCTGAGGTTGTACCTTGATTTGCACAGATGGCGTACCAGGGAAAAGCTGTATCTTCACAGTGCCAGCTATGGTGCCCCCACAGAATAGACAGCAGCCCCATGCACCCCACTGCTCTAATTGCTACTAAGGAGCAGCATTCAGAAAGTTACTGTACCAAAATAAACTGAGTGTGGAGTATCTCAATCATGTACAAGAGTATCTTCTCTTCCCAGGTTTACAGTTACAAGAGGTAGACCTCTAAGTTACTTTTAGACCTCCATTATTTTATACACACATACAAATACATACAGAACCATAGAATGGAAAGGTTGGAAGGGACCTCAAGGATCATCTAGTTCCAACTCCCTGCCATAGGCAGGGACACCTCCCACTAGTACAGGTCACTCAAGGCCTCATCCAACCTGGCCTTGAATGCCTCCAGGGAGGTTGTGGAACACAGAATCACCCACAACCTTCATGGGCAACCTGTACCAGTGTCTCACCACCCTCACTACAAACAACTTCTTCCTAAAATCCAGTTTCAATTTCCCCTCTGCCAGTTCAAACCCATTGCCCCTTGTCCTGTCATTGCAAGACCTTGTAAATAGTCCCTCCCCAGCCTTCCTGGAGCCCCCTTCAAATACTGGAAGGCTACTCTTCTCCAGGCTGCACAGCCTCAACTCTCTCAGCCTGTCCTTGGAGCAAAGCTGCTGCAGCCCTCTGAGCATCTCAGTGGCCTCCTCTGGACCCACTCCAACACTTCCATGTCCTTCCTGGGCTGGGGGTTCCAGAACTGCACACAGGACTCCAGGTGGGGTCTGAGGAGAGCAGAGCAGAGGGGCAGAATCCCCTCCTTTGCCCACACTGCTCTTGCTGCAGCCCAGGACTCGGTTGCTGTCTGGGCTGCACTCACACTGCAGCCTCAGGTTGAGCTTTTCATCACCCCAGACCCCCAGGGCCTGTTCCTCAGGGCTGCTCTCAGACATTCCCCACTCAGCCTGGAGTTGTGCTTGGGATTGTGCCTACCCATATACACATACACACGCACATATATATAAAACTTATTTTAATTGGCCAAAACACCCTTTGCTTTTCTTGAAACAAACCCCCAAGACACACACTTCACTGGAGAAGCAGCCCCCATGAAACACCTACTTCCATTCATGACTTTTACGTAAGAGGTGGCAATTAATAAGGGGCCAATAGTTCTGGGTTTCAGTTAATAAGAGGATTGAAAGTTTGCTACATGCTCCATAATATTGATTACTGTTAATTGTATTTAGGAGGAAGCATGAGGAGAGATGAGGAACAGACCAAAGTTAATTTTGTTTGACTGTAGAGAGTTCACCAAACGTCCTAAGACCAAAACAAAAAAGTGGATGCTCGAAGCCTCCCATCATTTCATCATCTTCCTACAAAGCAGCCAGAAAAAAAGGTCCCAAATCCATCACTGTACAAAGTTATGAGACAGTTTATTTTTAAAGTGGCTTAAAGGAGTGTCTAAATGACCTTGTCCCACTTGATTATTGAATTTCTTTCTCCCTGAGGCTCATCTCTTGTCAATACATTATCACTGCATAGACAGTGGTAAAAAACATCCTGTACAGCAGCAGGCTGGAGAGGACAATGAGATTAATCATTTGTACAGAACTGCTCACAAGGTTATTTGCTTTCATTAGAAATAAGCAAGATGGTCAAGCAACACCTCGGCTTTCCCACACCATCTTCGGCTTGAATGGGAAGTTCTCCTTTCAGTGTTGGGTGATTTGGTTAAAGGTAGCACCTAGAAATCCTCTGCAGCATTTTTATTATGTTAAATGTTTCTGCGCACAACACAGCCTGTGCCTGTAAGAATAATTTTCTTAAGCAGGTGGCCCTGGATTTCTCAGCCAGGTGAAGATCAAAATAGTAAAAATCACTACCCCCAGCACACTTTAGTACATTCGTTTACCTTCTAGCTCTGTTTTGCATTTCCTGAGCATCAGGCTGTGAAATCCTTCACAGAAAACTGTAAATATTTCCTCTATAGTGAAGTAGTAAACATCCCAGAAAACAAACCAACCAACCCCAAGGAAATAATACCCAGTAACCTTATCAGGGACCTGAGCTACAGTTGCAAACACACTACAAAACTTAGTCTGAGTAAGATGAAAGTGGTACATGGCAATGACAGCTCTTATAGCCATAAGGCACCTCAAGACTGGCATGGCTTAAGTTTACTAAATCTGGCCATTCTCCTTGCTGTGTTGTTAGGAGAACCATATACAGCATACAGCCAGGCTGGATGAGGCCTTGAGCGACCAATTCTAGTGGGAGGTGTCCCTGCCTATGGTGGAGGGGGTTGGAACTGGATGATCTTTGAGGTCCCTTCCAACCCTACCATTCTATGATTCTATACAAGTTGTGGATGTATAGAGGATTTGCAGAGTGGTATAATGATGTCTCAGTTTAGTGTACACCAGCTCCTAGACTCTGTTTTAGTTTTTGCTTGCCCTAAGCTCATTAGCATCTCCTTTGCAGGAGGTTCTCTGTCTTGCCGTGCTGACTCCCAGCGCTGCTCCGGCGCGGCTCAGCCACAGAAGGCTCTTGGAGCGCCGCGGGCTGCGGCTGCTGCTCTGTGGGCTCACAGCCCCGGGGCACCGCCACCTCTTCCCTGCCCAGGTCACAGAGGACCGCAGCGAAGAGAAGAAGCTCTCTAGTAACAGCTACAAGACAAGCTGTCTGTTGTGATGTGGTGCTGCCGCCTTTAACTGCTTGTTAACCCAGCAGCAGAGCCCTCGGGACCTACCGAAGTGAACCTGCGGTGCTAGAAATTCCTTACAGCACAGCATACAGCGGTAAAATCACCGTTCCCCTTGTTTTCATCAGTTCCTCCAAAGACACAAGGTAGAAGCTCTGCAGGTGGCAGCCGAGAAGAGGCGGCACATTCCCACGCCACCAAACGGAGCCCGGGGCACAGCTCCCATAGCCACCGCGGCTCCCGACACGCTGCGCAGGATGGCATCGCCCCGCATCTCCCCGAGCGACAAGCGCCAGGCACGGAAGCACCCGCTCAGGGTCCCCCTTCTTCGATGGGGACCCTCCGCTCCCATCCCGCCTCACCCGGGGCAGCATCACAGGGACATGCGCCCCCTCCTCGTCGCCCGGCGCCGCCCGGCTCCCTACCTCGTCCTCCACCGCTGTGCACCTTGACCAGCACCTCCGCCCGGTCACCGGCTCGTAGCTCTCGCCGGAGGTAGAGCCGCCCCGACGTCCTGTCGACTCCCACGGCGCTGGTACCGGGAGAGGCGAGCTCGAACCAGCCGCCTGCCGCCCAGTCGCGGCTTTGCGGGATGGTGAAGACGGTGTCGCCCACCCGCGCCCCGAGGGGCAGGCGGGCCGTNGTGCAAGCATCGCGCGGGGCTGCGCAGCGGCCGCGGACGGCCGTGATCCTGAACCGCCACGCAGAAGCGGAGCCGGCGCAGTCCCAGCAGCGAGCCCACGGTCAGCACCTGCCCGCTGCGGGGCACCACGAAGAGCCGCCGACTGCCGGCGCCCGGCGGCCAGGGCCGGTAGGTGAGACGCGCGTTGGCACCTTCGTCGCTGTCGGAGGCGCGGAAGCGGGCTACCTCTGTGCCCAGCGGGGACAGCTCGTCCACCTCTAGCGGCCGCGCCGGCGGGCGGCGCGGGGGGGGGGTGG
>VWYK01093555.1:52124-66643 GCA_013399775.1 Semnornis frantzii
CACTCAGCCACATTCCAGCCGCGCACTCTCACGACACGTGGAGCCGCGTCCCGACCCCGGTGCCGGTCAGAGCCGTGGGCGGGGACAGGCGAGCCCACCCCGCGTGGGTGGGCGAGGGGCTGCGCCCCCCGCGGCGGAGCGGACGACAGTCCTGGACGAATCCCTCATCCTGCCCCGTTCCGAACCTTTTGCGCCCAGGCAGCTTTGCCGCCTGCGCGTAACGCGTCCGGGTGCTCCCTCCCGCTCCTCCGCAGCGGAGCGGCAGACGGAAGGAAGAGCTGCACTGCCCGGGGAAAGCGGCAGCAGCGAACCTGTATGAAAGCCCCGGGCAGCAATCAGCAAAGAAACGGAGGGCAAAGCGTTATTGGATGGGAGACAGCATTGGGATATTTGCATCTCTGAAAAATGGTTGTAAGCAAGATTATTTTTCTCACTGCGTTGAAAGTGTGGCCTCTCAGCAGCGCGCCTACAGATGGAGTTTTGGCAGAAGTGGGAAAAGCACAACATGTCTCAGTGCACAACGTGAGCAACAGCACCTATGGTTGCATTTAAAATTTCAGTCCCTGGGTGAAATACTTTGGGAAAAGAACAATGTGCTGCTCCGGAGAGCAATCCTCTTTCCGAAGTATGCAAGCAAATGCACCACCCCTGCTAGACAACCACAAAACGGTCTGGCTGTGGGAATCACTGCTTACACCGTGATCAATGGAAGCATGAACCAAAGCCAGACCCCTCCTCTGCCCATCGCTCCGCTCTACTCACCAAACCAAATGCGACTCCTTTTCTCATTGCTCCAGCACAACTCAGTCAACAGGAACCAACTACTCCCTTCACACCATGATGGCAACAGCTTGAGAACAGCCTTTTGGTGACTCTCTGCATCCAGCTGATCAAACTGTGTTAATATTTTCCCCATTAAGAACCCTCCCACTTGCTGTTTGAACTCCGGTTTGCAAATTTTGGGAGCAGGCTGTGAGGCAGGCAGGGATGTTTGTTGACAACTACATGGTAACTTCAGTGAAGATGTATCTAGGCTAGAAGTGAAGCTCTGCTCCAGAAAGCCAGACACCATTTCATCAGCTGTAGTCAAATCTTACGGGCAACAGTCAAAGGTGACAACCACCTGCTAGATCTGCACCTCTGCCACCTGGGACAGTACCAGTTTTAAGGAGAGGTTCACAGATTGCACTGGGTTGGAGGGGACCCTCAAAGATCATCTTGTCCAACAGCCTGCAGTCTGCAGGGACACCTCCAACTAGATCAGGCTGCCCAGGGCAGGTGATGGCTGTGAGATCACATCACATTATTACCAGCTGCCAGCTTTAGCTTTTATTCTCACCCCAGCAGGGCAAAGGGATGATTATTTCTAAAAAACAGCACAATGTGAGGTTGTAGATTGGGAAGGCAAAAAGTAAAACCAAGTATTTTTAAGGAATGATTTACCACTAAAGTAATCATCGAGTTCCATCCATGGTCAGTGTGCTGTAGCAAGCTGTGAGTGAAGAGGACCTACAGGAAGCTTGGGGAGGGACTGTTTAAAAGGGCTTGTGGTGATGAGAGGCAATGGTTTGAAACTGGAGCAGGGCAGAGTTAGGTAGGTTGGACATCAGGAAGAAGTTCTGCACAGTGAGAGTGGTGAAATCCTGGCACAGGCTGCCCAGGGCTGTGGTTGAGGCCTCATCCCTGGAGACATTCAAGATCAGATTTGGCATGGCCCTGGAAAGCCTGATCTAGCTGAAAGCTAGAGTTCAATAATTCTACCCAAAGCACCTCATATTTTGCCACTCACCCCTACAACCAGTCTGTCTCAAGAGGCAGCCACACTCAGCACAACACGTGGATCCAGTCTGTGCAAGCTGCTACCCATGAAGAGCTGCAGGAATATCTGTGCTGCCCCCTCAAGCCAAGTATTTGAGCTCAGCTGTACAGTCCTCTCCTGACAACTGCAGCTGCAAACAGCACAAAAGAAAAGCCATTTTATTACCACAAAAGAGGAAAGAGGGGTTGCATGGGTTTGGTGAGAGGATCTCCGGCTTCTTCAGAGTCATTATGGACTAGATGGGTTTGTGAGAGGATCTCAGGCTTCTTCAAATAAAGCATAGAACATTTGTGTTCCAAACAATCCAGCTTTCTGGCTTTTATTACAATTATTTGTATTTTCTTTTTTTTCACAGAAAAAAAAAATTTAAAAGTTTGTCACATGCCCAACACATTTACTGTGTATGCATTGTTTTGGTAAAACAGGAAACCTGTCCAAGACAACAAACAGGATAACAGGGCCTGGATTCCTTAGATTTGTTCCTAACTAGCTGCACATAGATATGTCTCTATGCCATATACGCCACTGCTAAATGTCTCTCTTAACAACAGGTAAAGCACCACTCAGTATTGTTCTGCAGTACTGAAAGAACAGAGTTTGAAACTTTGAAAGGCATTAAACACTCACCTCTTGTCCACCAAATAAACAGGCAACCTGAAACATCACTTGGAAAGCAGAATTAGCCACATTCAACTGAAATCAGAAACACTGCCAGATTAATCACACATTGACACATCTAACTGAGGTACCAAACAACCCAGAAGACCTTCAGGCATCCGGCATAGGTAAGATTGCAGCAGCATACTGGTGATATGTTTTTTAGGTGTACTGATAAAGCAGGAAGAACTACTAAAAATAACAAACTGCCTCTTTTAGAGTTGTGAATTCATTTTGGTTTGTTTTCCTGCAGTTAGGTTTTAAAAAAAAGTACTAAAGGCATCATTATGCAGATTGATGTTGAGGTATCAGATCACATAAAACATTGCTTGTGTTGGAATAAACTCAGCTTTGCTTTCATCTCCAATACTAGAGTCAGTATTTAGAGATTCAGCCACTATTAAGATATAGTAGGAGTTACTCATCACACCTCCAACACACAAGAGTAAACCATACATCTCTAAATGCAAATACAACACATGTGCCCATACAGCCCACACCAACAGCCCCTTCAAAGGTTTTTGGTTAAAGGACAGGTTAGATGCAGTTAACAGCAGTCATCAAGAAGTATTTCAATAAGAGCCTGTAGTCCCTGCACCCAGATCTCACAGCCCCTACTCATGGGAGTTGTATGGGAAAGCTGAGGAAGGGTCAGACTTTTGCAGACGATTTAGTAAAAATAAGATGGTGGAGAAAAAGATTTGGTCTCTAACCTGCTACCAGAGAAAATAATTTGAATGTTTTTACCTGTTCTAGTGGGAGGTGTCCCTGCCTATGGCAGGGGGTTGGAACGAGATGATCTTTGAGGTCTCTTCCAACCTTACCATTCTATGATTCTATGAAATGCCTGTTAAACCTTTTGTCCCTTTTTCTTCCTCATCTCCCCAATGGAAATGGCATCTAAGATTGTACTCTATGAAGAGGTATTTCCATAAAATGCTATTTAGAAGCCTATGTTCTGAAATGCCTTTCATTAGTCTCAAACATTTCCTGGCAAATCTATCAGCTGAGTTCAAGCATGTGGGAATTCAGGACACAAAAGAGCACTTTTTAAGGAGTAAGACAAAACTGTACCTGCCAATTCAGCTGCGGCTTGATTAATCCACAAGTCTTAATGTGCCTGAAAATATTATTTAACTTCTTCTTTCAAGGTATTTTTTTTTTCCTTTTTGCCTTTACAAAGATTAAGCATATCAGAAACTGGAAATGTAAAGGAGGAAATGTGCCAGCAAAACACCACCACAAATTGCTAAGCAAATTCTCATTCTTCCCAATGAACAGCTATTAGGTGGCTGGCAAACATCACCTTACCACCTGAGCATCCTCAGAGGCTGGAGTATTTAAGAGACAGCAGAAGCTCTAAAAATCAGAGGAACAGCAATTAAAAAAAAAACCAAACCAAACCAAACCCTTCAACAAAAGAAACACAAATAGATTTTTTTTTGGTTTGTTTTGTTTAATAAAAGCTTGCAAGGCACATGTTTCAACTGAATTGCAACATCTACAGCAAAACAGATCCAAACTTGCAAACCATCTCCCCAGCCCTTCAGGGAGTCAAACCTGTGATGTGGTTGAAAACCAAGCTGGGGTTGTGTGTACAAGTCCAACGTAGTTATGCCCTGTTGTCCTTCTGAAGGACATCATGAAACATACTGTTTCTTTCTCACAGCAGGTGGAGATTAGAAGAGACACTATTTTTTTTGCTAATCCATAGCTGGGTGAGACAGTCATCACTTTAGTTTGCAAGACATGATTCTTCCAGTCTCTCATTTTAACTGCAACAACGGCGACGTTCCTCCCATGTGAAAAGCTCCTTCTTTTACTTAAGGCTGCTGTGCCAAATGGTGCTGCAATACAATTTTTCCTCTAATATAAAAAGCAAGGTAAAAATTTTAACTGATTCTCCTAAAGCAGAATCAATTGAAGTATCAAGAATACATCTTAAAAACAATGACAAGACTAACAACAACTACTATGTCACAGTTCACATAAAGCCCAACATGTTTGTTTCAAACATGCCTACAAGGCCCACAGTGTGCTACAGGACAGTGTTCTTCAGATGCACAGATGGCCTCTTCTGTGGTGCTCCCAACATGTGTGCTCTACATGCAAGCATTCAAACAACATCCTGCCTGCTAAGCTTCACACAGCATCCTGGTGAAGCACAACAGGCAGTCAAGGATGGTTAAATGTTGCATCTTGGCATGGCAGTCTAAGGCACGAAGCCGGAAGCTGTGTGACTTCACCCACCCAAGTGCAGTTGTAACCCTGAAGTTTGCTACCTGGAATGCTTTATTGCTGGTATGAAATGAGACTAGTGAGTGATTAACTTCAGGCAACCAAATATCAGACACACAGACATGGAATTCCTTGACAAAGATTTAAATAAACTTCAGCTGCATAAGGAACTCTGACCTGACTTCCACATACTGCATCCACACCCATCCCAGCATGTACAGAGAAGGTTTCTGCAGGCCTGCCATAGCTCAAGTTACTACAATAGCTTCTGTTGCTGTATGGTAAGAGTCTGAAACAGTCCAATGCACTTGTGCACAAGCAAATAAATGCAGACTGCATTTGGCCAGAGACACACATACACACTACCCTCAGCACAAGGGCTGCATCCCCAGAAAGGAGAGTTCCTTTTCACTTGTAACTCAGTTACACTGCTGACACATGTTTACATGCATCACTTCTCACAGCCACTCCATCCAGTTATCTGAATGCTGCCTTCAAATAAAATGCATAATTTAACAACTTGTCCAGAGTCAAAATAAAACTGAAAGTTAAAAAAAAAAAAGAGGTTACAGACATGTTGACTTTTACAACAATAAAGCTTTTCTTCTTTTTAAATCACTTCAGTAGTGATAATAGTTTTTCTAAAAGCTCAGCAATACCTGTTGGTGTGAAGTAAGCAAATGCATCTGCATGGAGCAGATCAGAATATGCATATACACTGACATGCTGCAGTCCCTAACAGTTTCAGAGCTCAAATCTCTGAGTTTGTGGTAAGGATTGCTTTGGAGCTTTCCTTCTGCAGATTTGCCAGCTGAAGGTTCATCCTATTTTGCCAGTTCCTTCATTAAAGACACCTGGGCCCCAAAGAGTCATTCCCATGTGCCTGACAGGCTGGTTTGTGGGCCAAGTGCAGCTGCAGGTAACTCCTAATAACCTCTTCCAAAACACACATCCCAGTTTTCTGCCCAGCTAGACCTAGTTATTACCCTTATGTTTTATGGGACTTTGCCTGCCCATGGTGAGGAGGTTGGAGCAGATGATCTCTAAGGTCCCTTCCAACCTAAGCCATTCTCTGATTCCATGATTAAAGCATCATTCATATCAGCCAGCACCACACAGGATGAACAGATAATTTAAGGACAGCTGCAGAGGCAAAGGAGGTCAAATAGGGAAGACAAATCTCAGAGGGGAGCAAGACCGCAGAGCACTTTCCCAAATTTTTAAAGACCTCAATGTAGCTGCATAATCCATATAAAAACAGCTATAAACAATTGTCCCATTATTTGTTAATGGTGCTGATTATAGTGTTTTAATTACAGCTATGGCACTATCTAAATGGAACTATCACACAGACAGTTGAATGAAATGAGTATCTCACACACAGAGAGAAGGGTGAAACTGAAGTGCCCAAGTCTCAGTAGCAAACCTAGGTGTCCTGCTACACCAAGCATGGCATACAGCTGGATACTGGCCTGTTCTGCTGGCTGCTAAGACACACATGTGCATGCACACACACACACACACATACACACACTTAAGCACAGAAAACTCCAGAAGACAAGTTCTCTCCAAACTAAAGATACGACCTTGATAACTTCTACTGCTAGGACTGAGTCCAAATAATTCCACCAATGTGTCTCTAGCAATGTAGAGATCAGTGCCTTGATCTGTGGAAGTGCTGTTTAGATAAAATCTTCCTTTTTTTATAGAAACACTCATAGCTACATGTAAAATGTATGGATGTGTGATAAACATAGAAATGTGTAGGGTGGAAGGCAGGAAGAATTAAAACAACAATAATCCCCCCTCCAAAAAAAGCCCAAACACTTAGCTTGAGAAGACAGGGGATACTGATTGCTTTCCTGCTAGAAAATAAAAGCTACTATGTCTTATTAAATGAACTCTTTAAATAAGTTTTCTACTAAAGTCTATTCACATCATCTCCCTAAGACTAAAAAGAGTTAGAAACCTCATTTACATGAAATTTGAAGATGATTTATGATGGGAAGAAAAAAATGCAAACCCATGGAAGACTGTCACACTTTGTGGAGACTGTAAAAGTGACAAGTTGTCCTGTTTCCTTCAAGAATGCTTAACAGTGCCTGTTGAACTGCAGTTCAAAGAATTCCAGTTGGGTAGAATTGAAGTTGTCAGTATGCTGCATGTGTGCACAGGTATCTGCAAGAAGAACTTCCTTGGTCGAAAGGAACTTTTCCAACTGAATTTCACTCACAATCAATCCTCAGAAAGCAGCCTGCATGCTTCTTCTTCATGACTGGAAGGATATCACAGTGTTGATTTTATATACAAAGTAGGATCTGTTCCAGTATACCCGAGTGAAATAATTCACATATGGGGAATAGTTCATTTTGATCTCATGGCAAAACCGTCCGTATTTCGAGGAGGCATAGCTGTCACCTTCCTCACAGACCACCTGTCAGCAAAGAAGAAGATCTAATTAAGCCCCTGAAAAGAAGTAGTTACAGAAGGTAATTCTCTACATCTGGTTTTAATTCTGTATTCTGTAAATCTTATTTCAATAGACCTTGAATTTCTATACTTCATGATTCCAGTAAGCTGAAAACTTGTATCATAGAATGGCTCAGGTTGGAAGGGACCTCAGAGATCGTCTGCTTCAACACCACTGCCATGGGCAGGGACACCTATCAACTACACCAGGTTGCTCAAGGCCTCATCCAATCTGGCCTTGAACAAATCTAGGGATGAGGCAGCCACAACCTCTCTGGGCAGCCTATTCCAGAGTCCCATCACCCTGGTAATGAAGAACTTCTTCCTCAGCTCCAGTCTAACCCTGCTCTGCCTCAGCTTCAAACCATCCCCCCTTGTATTGTCTCTAGACACTCTTAGGAAAAGTCCCTCTGCAGCCTTCCTGTGGGATCCCTTCAGCTATTGGAAGGCAGCTCTAAGGTCCCTCTGGAGCCTTCTCTTCTCCAGGCTGCACATCCCCAGCTCCCTCAGCCTGTCCTCACAGCAGAGCTGCTCCAGCCCTTGCATCATCTTTGTGCCTTCCTCTGGACTCACTCCAGCAGCTCTGTGTCCTTCTTATACTGGGGGACACCAGAACTGAAGGCAGGACTGGAGGTGACAGTGTGGAACAAAGGAAATGGAAATTACTGACATGCCTCATTTACCCAGCACTTCAAACCTCACCTGCACACAGCACACAACTATGGAGGAAAGGAAATCCTCAGGTACCTTTTCCAGTCCCAGTAAGTTTGACAGACCTAATAAAGACTGAAGATACAGACATGTACTAGCCTGTAAATTCCAGCCAACTGACTTGGAAGCAAACTGATTGTATGTTTTGCCATCTGACATCCTTAAAGAAATGCCTTTGCTAGTCCTCATGGCATGAATTTACATAGGTGTAAAAGAGGTGATAGGACAAATTCACAGACAAAAACCTATTGGTAGCTGCTAAACACAAAGATAATTCCCCTAAGCTACAGTCTGTCAGTAACTGGGTTGCTGGGAAATACCACTGCTCTTTAACATCTTTGTCAGTGACAGCTGTCCCCTTATTTATCAATGGTGGTGACTATAGTGATACCTTCCTAAGTCCACAGCTTATTCAACCAATGCTTCTACCTCAAACTGCTTAGTGGGGTGCTAAACTACCAGCAAAGCTCAATTAAATATCTTGTAACCTCTCAGTTCCAAAGAGGCTGTACTGAACTGAATGACAGGCTGCTCCTCATCCCAGGTAGAGTTTCAGAAGAACCAAGTTTACCTGTTTTGAAGTTTCATTTTTAAAGCTAGCAACAAATGCCCTCTGAGGCAGGACTTCCCTGCTTTTGCAATAACCTCTTCAGGTGTTGCAGCCTTCAACATTTACACCCAGCTGAATGGTGTTTAATGAGTGGTAGAAAAGCAGCACTGCTAGATACTAATTGTATGAGCAGACAGTGAATGAAGAGCATGGAGTACAGGTGTGTAACCAAGAGACAACTCAGCACCTAACTGATCACTGGTAAAATTTGTGAGTCTGTGTCAAATACAATCAGGAAAATAAGAATCATAGAATGGTAAGGTTGGAAGGGACCTCAAGGAGCATCTAGTTCCACCCCCCTGCCATAGGCAGGGACACCTCCCACTAGTACAGGTCACTCAAGGCCTCATCCAACCTGGCCTTGAACACCTCCAGGGAGGGAGCAGCCACAAGCTCCCTGGGCAACCTGTGCCAGTGTCTCACCACCCTCACTGCAAACAACTTCCTCCTAACATCCAGTTTCAATCTCCCCTCTGACAGTTCAAACCCATTGCCCCTTGTCCTGTCATTACAAGACCTTGTCAATAGTCCCTCCCCAGCCTTCCTGTAGGCTCCCTTCAGATACTGGAAGGCTACTCTAAGGTCTCCTGGAAGCCTTCTCTTCTCCAGGCTGCAGAGCCCCAACTCTCTCAGCCTGTCCTCATATGACAAGATTTCATTTTTAAATTAATTATTCTTTTTCCTTACTTACATGACCATTAGCAATATCCAACAGATCTTTAACTCTGCATCCTCTTACAGGTCCCACTTCATTGCAGATTGAGTCTTCAATAACCAGAAAATTGGCTTTGTAAGATGTAAGTATCTTATAAATGTCCTCTGCTGACCTCTTTGAATAGATCTGATAGATCTATGAATGAAAGAAAAACATGTCATGCAATACAAAAGTCAGTGATAAGTATTTGGAGGAGGGTTACCTTGTCTGTGACAACAAATGGCACGAACACATCGAGCTATAAAATGTTTGGTTCTGCAGCCTCCAAAGCAGGGAGGTGATGGCCAGCTGAATGGGAAGTATTTCTCTCTGCACATGGCAAGTTCTCATCTTAAATACTTCAAGTGGCCTGAAAAGTCTTCAGAAATAATATGTTTATCTTTGTTTCTGTACAGAGCAAAGCACTGATCATCTGTTCTGTTGTCTTCCCGGGCACAGAGGGGGAGCTGAGCTAGGTAGTTCCCAGAGTTCTCCCTTTTACTCTTGTTAAAAATGGGTGCAACCTTCCTCCTTTTTCCACCTACCTGGGACTTCACCAGGCTACAGTGACTTTTCAAACACCATGGAGAGTTGCTTGGCAACTCCATCAGCCAATTCCCTCAGGCCTCTGAGTCTCTCAGAGACATCCTGTCAGGTCACACAGACTTGTGTATGTTCAGGTTCCTTAAGTGGTCTCAAAATTGACCTTCTCTGACAGTGGGAGGGACTTTGTCCATTGCAGTCCCTCAGCTTAGGAGGTATGGGAAGAGAGGCTGCCAGTGAGGACTGAGACAAAGTAGCTGCTGAGTACCTCAGCCTTCTCCTCCTTCGCTACCAGTTTGCCAGCTGTGTTCATTGTGGAGGTCTGCCTTCTTGTACCTTCCTTTTCTGTGTGACATCCCTGTAGAAGCCTTTCTTATTGTTTGCATCCCTTGTCAATCTCAGCTCCACCCATGCCTTGCCCTTCCTAACTTTCTCCTTATCAATCTGAGCACAGCTCCTGTGCTCTTCCCAGGACACCTGTCCTTGCTTCCACTGCCTCTGCATTCCCTTCTTGCCCTTCAGTTTGACCAGCAGGTCTCAACTCAGCTGTGCTGGTTTCTTGCCTTCCTTTCCTGACTAGATCAAGGAGATCAAAGGCTCTTGCATTCCATGTCCTTAAAGACCTGCTAGTTGTTTCCTGCTCCCTTCTCCCCAAAGGCAGTTTCCCCAGGGGGGCTGCTGACTAACTCTTTGAACAGCTGAAATTTTGCCTTCCTAATATTCAGGGTCCTGACTTTACTCAGGACTGTGAACTCCACCAGTGTGTGATCACTGCAGCCTAGGCTGCCTCCAATGTCACAGACTAGTTCAGCTGCGTTGGTGACCATCTTCTGCATGAGTTTATAGCTTATGTATTAGTCTTCTTTTGTTATCCTTCTTTACAAGATGTCATGCTCTATTCTCATCTTAGACTGTAAGCACTGTGGAGAAAGTGAGTATTTGGAATCCCACTCAGGTGCAGTGCTCACACACGCACCAATCCTCATTATCAGGTGGCCTGGGTGGCACCAATGCAGACCTGTGTGTCATGAAGAATGGTACAAGCTCATCTTCTTTGGAGCACTAACACTGTACTCCCCCACATCTCAGTCAGGCACTTCTGCTTTATGTAATGGAAGAGTCTATAAATCAGAGGCAGGACACACACATTTATGGAAATGGATACTCACATTTTCATTTCTTTTTAGAAGATCATCATCATTATATAGAGGCAAGCTGGACACCATCCATCCAGTACACAGCTTAATCACACCCATTAACTGTGGGCTGCCTGCAAACACAGCAGCCACGGGAGCCTGTCGCCTGCAAAAGCAACGTCAGGGTAGACAACTGAGTATGGGATGCACCTCCCAAAACCATGTCTTTGATTTTATACTCTGTGAATCTTTTGAGGTGCCACAGAATTGGAGTATGTGAAGATATCATTGGGGATCTAATCGCAGTTGGGGGTAATGCTGCAGTGGCAGTAGTTTCCTTGCCAGGAAAAGCTCAGAAATGGAACAAATTATTGCTTTTCTGAATGGTTGCTGACTTCATGAAATCACAGAATCACACAATGCTAGAGGTTGGAAGGGACCTCCAGAGATCATGGAGTCCAACCCCCCCCTGCCACAGCAGGACCACTCAGGGCAGGTCACAAAGGAATGCATTCAGGATGGTTTTGGAGGTCTCCAGAGAAAGAGACTTTCCAACCTCCTTAAGCAGCCTGTTCTGGGGCTCTGTCACCCTCACAGTAAAGAAGTGTCTGCTCATGTTGAGGTGGAACCTCCTGTGTTCCAGCTTGTACCTGTTATTCCTTGTTCCATCACTGAGCACCACCAAAAAGAGACCAACACCTTCATCCTGACACCCACCCCTCAGACATTTCTAAACTTGTGACAAAACAGCTGCAAGCTGGAGCAGAGGAGCTTCCATGTAAACAGAAGGAAAAATTTGTTTAGACTGTGAGGGTGCCAGAGCAGCAGGCTGCCCAGAGAGGGTGTGAAGTCTCCTTCTCTGGAGACATTCAAAACCCACCTGGATGCATTCCTGTGTGACCTGCCCTAGGTGATCCTGCTGTGGCAGGGGGGGTTGGACTGGATGATCTCTGGAGGGCCCTTCCAACCCTTAGCATTCTGTGATTCTGTTAAAACAGGCTTGGGAGGGAAGGTGGGCAAAAGGCAGAAACGACATCATCTGATCTTGTAAGGGAAAGATTTGTGATTATTTTCATCATTTATGAGTAAACAGTGTCATGATACAGAACAATGTCTACAGCAGTCATGTTTCTGGGTTTGGCTTCATCTTTTGGCTATTTGTCATCCTGCATTAGTGAGATGAAACTTCAGTCAAAGTCACTGTTGCCCTTTATTACAGACTTCAGGCAACTTTTCCTGCAGAGAAAATTCAAAAGAAATGCATACTATCAGAGAGAATGTTTTAAAGGAAATACACTGTAATAATGACATCCAATTAAAATTCCAATATGGATATCCTTAGGAAGGAGAAAAAAAAAATCACTTTTCATTAAAAATGTGAACAGCTGCTACAAATAAGGGTAGTGAAATACCTCTTAGCTGAGTGAATCTCAGTGCAATTCACTGTGATTAATTATGTACTTGAAGTCTAATATGCAGACTGATGTAAAAGCCATTAGGTACTTGGCATCATTCCACTTGCTGCCTTGAAGAGCCACAGCAGTGGCAAACAACACACACTACTATTAACAGAAAGAAGAAACTGGCTGGAACACCAACATGACCAACCTTGTCTTCTCTGAAGATGAACAGGTTGACTTTAAAGACTACATAGATACAGAAAGTAATATTCTAAGTAAATTTAAAAAAAATAGATAGTTAAATATAAGTTATCTGAACACAGTGGATCTAATTTTCAGAGAAGTGCAGTTCCTAACGAGATAGTTCAAAGTTGGATTGAATGAGGCCAGAATCCAGTTCTGAAACTTCTGGGGAGAAGAAAAAAATAATTATCTGTGAAAATAACTTGGCTTGGTATCAGCTATGTAGGTGACTCAGTATGAAGTGGGCTGCATTGAAAGCAGTGTGGCCAACAGGTCAAGTGAGGTGATTCTGCCACTCTGCTCTGCTGAGACCTCACCTGCAATGCTGTGTCCAGCTCTAGGGCCTCCAACATAAGACAGACAAGGACCTGCTGGAGTGTGTCCAGAGGAAGCCACAAAGATGCTCAGAGGGCTGCAGCACCTCTGCTATGAAGTCAGGCAGAAAGAATTAGGACTGTTCAGCCTGAAGAAGAGAAGGTTCTGGGGAGACCTTAGAGCTGCATTTCAATATCTGCAGGGGACCCACAGGAAGACTGGGGAGGGACTGTTTAGAAGGGCCTGTGGGGACAGGACTAGGGGCAATGGTTTGAAACTGGAGCAGGGCAGATGTAGGTTGGACATCAGGAGGGAGTTTTGCACAATGAGAGTGGTGAAATCCTGGAACAGGCTGCATAGGGATGTGGTTGAGGCCCCCACCCCAGGAGACACTGAAGATCAGACTGGATGTGGCCCTGTGCAGCCTGCTGTAGTTGGAGGTGTCCCTGCTGACAGCAGGGGGGTTGGACAAGATGCCCTTTGAGGGTCTCTTCCAGTCCAATATAATTTGTGAATCTGTGAACTGTACAACACAGTTACGAATTTGTTGTGCCCTGCCTGGCCAGCCAGGACCCCTCCAGCCCTCTGGTCAAAGGGGAAGGTGGATCACAGATATCACTGCATGTCTCTTGTCTGAAGCCTCTGAGTGCTCACATCAGCCCGTTTCATTTTACTGGCTCATGCACACAAAACCATTCAGTGTTTCTGTTCCCTGGTAGCTTTACAAGCAATATGAATCCTCTCATCTACTGAAAAGTTAACATGAAGAACTAAGTGCTAAGGCTCACAGACTGCACTAGATTGGAAGACACTCTCAAAGGGCATCCCCCTTGCAGTCAGCAGGGACACCTCTAACTACATCAGGCTGCCCAGGGCCACAGCCAGTCTGATCTTGCATGTCTGCAGGGATGGGGCTGCATCCACATCCCTGGGCAACCTTTATGTCCACCTTTACTTGGAAATTAGGTCTGGTAATGATATTAAACTTTATTTGCTTGCATGTTTCAGTATCTTCTCCTCTTGTAGTCAATGACAAATTCCTTTTTCTTGCTATGGGAATAACACCAAACCTTAAATACACATTTCTCCTAGCATACATCACAGAACAACTTAGCAAGGGAAAGCTCAGATTAACAGAGGTAGCTCCATAAAATGCTGAGATAAAAATGCCCTGACACAAAGCAGTGAAATAGAAGTATAGGACTTCAAACTTACTTTATCCATGTCATAAGTTCTACTGTATCAGGATCATAGAATTCTTGTAATTCTGAAAGCTCTGTCATTATCCTAGGGAAAAACTAATGAAAACATATTCTTTGATTATTTACAGTCAAAGGAAATAAATCTTAGAGCACTTCATGAGAGTAAGGCCTTAAACGACACAACAAAAATGGGTTTCACCCAAATTTTCCCCTCTGTGACTGGGATTTTGATCTTCTCCAAAATCAGTATGTTAAACACAAGTTCTTGTCTCTATTTTATTAGACCACTTGTGATAATAATAAAAAAAAAATAACATAAACCAAAACATTCCCAAAATATTGACCCAGCAACAACAGTCATCAGCTTTAACTGGCTTCAAATGCATCAAAAACAGTTCAGGTTTTTATAGAATTGCAGAATTGTCAGGGCTGGGAGGGATCCTATGGATCATCCAGTTTCAAGCCCACTGCCATGGGCAGGG
>VWYK01093556.1:3391-17136 GCA_013399775.1 Semnornis frantzii
GATGCCACGGGACAATAGCAGGGAGGTGCCACGGGTTGGTGTGGGCTGAGCTGGGGTTTGTGTGGGGTGGCTGAGATGCGGCTGCCAAGCAAGCGGAAGCTCAGGCCGGCAAGAGGAACCACTCTGGGCTGCGGTGGAGGGGTGCCAGGGCAGCAGCCAGCACCTCCTGGGACAAGGAGCAGGCCTGTGTGTCCCTCAGATTGCTTCTCTCCTGCAGGTCCTCACTGGCAGCCATGCTGTGAGCCTCAGGAGGTTACCCAAAGCTTGGTGCTTGGCAGCACTGGGGAGCATGGGGGCAGCAGCTGTCCTCAGGCTGGCAGAAGCTGTGCTCACCCACACCCAGCGTCACCAAGAGTGCTTCTCCCTTTGCAGCTGGGTGTTGAACTCCCAAGGGGCCTTCTCCTCGCTGGGACTGGGGCCAGGAGAACTCTTGGGCCAGATGTTTTCCCCGCCGGGCTGCAGGAGAGGCTTCCCCAGGGAGGTAAGTGGGTTTGTGACCTCCCTGCTGCTGCACAGATGGGGCTGGCAGCCTGCTTAAGGAGTGCAGGAGCTTTGTGGGGCAAGGATGAGTGCCTGCTGCTCCATCTCTTGGGATGCTGAGGAGCCAGGAGAGCATCACTGTGATGTGCAGAAGAATTTGGAGCTATCTGAGAGGGGAGGGTAGATGAGCTTCTGGCTGCCCGCCTCAGCTCAGCACCCAGCTGCTGCAAGAGTGAGGCTTTCACCCTGATTTAATCCTCTTTCTCTGTGCCCTCTCTGCAGCCCAATTCGTGGCAGGCTGGACCCCACACTTATGGCCCCCGGAAAGCCTGGGACAGCCCACCCTGGAAGCTGAAGCAGAGAAGAGGCAGGGGCAGAGGGTGCCTGGTAAGGGAGCAGCAAGGGCAGAGGGCCCTGTTGGGGCTCTCCTGCACATCTTGGGTGGCCAAAGCCACAGGCTTCCTCCGGAGCAGGAGAGACAGAAAGAGCTGAGTGCTGTGCTGGGGAGGAGGAACCATGCCAAAATGAAACCACTCTGTCGTGCCACCACCTTCACCAGTGATGATTTGCCCTTGCACCTTTATCCCCAGTACCCCAGACCCTTCCCTGGCCACCCTGGCTTTCCTTGGCATGAGGAAGATGAGAGATGGGCACCCCACGACTGGCCCCCACCAGCCTTTTGGGATAACTGTGAAGGCAGCCAAGAACCTGAGGACTTTGCAGAGGACTGCTACCCGGTGAGGAGCTGATGGGCTGGGGGAGGTGGCAGTGGCTGCAGGACCAAGGGTAGGGGATGGGTGAACTGTGGCAGGGGGCCACTCGCTGCCCCTGGTGACAGTGCACAGGGACAGCTTCTCCCAGCTCTGCAGTGGCAGCATTCCCTCTCCTGCTCTGTATTTAAACCCACCCCATATCTTGCAGGAGCCTGGCCCTGATTGCTTTTACGAGTCTGAATTCCCCAATGAGGAGGGGCACCCACCCTGGCCCCCACCCCTCCTGGCAAGGTGGGTGCCCATGCTGAGGGTGGGGAGCACTGTGCAGCTGTGGAGTGGTGGGCAGTGGTGCTGGGGGCANCCCCAGTCCTGGGCCTGCTTTTGCTCCTGCAGGGAGCCAGGTGGCTTCTCTGGTGGCTCTCAAGAACACCGTGGGAGATGGTGCCAGCGCCCTCGCCGTGGCTGCCGAGGGTTCCCCAGAGGCCATCCTTTCCCATGTCCCAGGCCCTACAGAGGTGTGTGCTGAGCCCATGTGGGCTGTGAGGGGCCCCCACATCATGCTCAGCAGCATCTGCTTGGCGGTCACCACCCTCAGTGACCGCCAGCATCTCCTCGGGCACAGCAAGGAGTTGCTCCTGTTGTGTTTCTCGCTCCGCAGGGAAGCGGCCATCCTCCAAGCCAGGCCTGCCCCACAAGAGCCAAGCAGGGGTCACAGAGAAGCCACGGCACCCTGATACTCCCCAGACACTTATTCCCAGCGAGGATGGTGCACAGAGTGTGGAGCAGACAGCTCAGGTTGTGGAATTTTACCCCTCTCCATCCCAGCCCCCATCAATGACCTGAGTTTGCACGGCCTGAGCCCTGCCTGCTGTTTGCCATACCCCTAACCAACAATGGTTTTCCCCAGAGTCCACCAGAGGTGACTGGGAAGGTCTCAGAGCCCCTCAAACCAGTCAGTACCCCTCAGAAGGGCCCAGGCACTGATCCCCAGACTGTGTCAGAGGCTGCAGAGCCAGAGCAGGCAGCAGCAGCAACGCTGGTAGGAGACCTCCCCTCCTCTCCTGGGCGCAGGCAGGGATATTGCACCCCTGGAACTGCCTGGCTTGAGGAGGTCTATTGCCTGTCCTGTCCCCCAGCTCTTCTCCCCAGGACAGACCTGTCTCAGCTCACACCACTGCATGTACCCAGGTCAAGCCAGGAGCCAGGCAGCAACCTGCAGATAGCCACAATCAGAGCCTCTCTGCTTTGGAAACTGAGGCAGCCCCACCAGAGAGGAGCTCTGCTGGGCCAGGGGAGCCTCTGCAGGTAGGAGCATCTCCTCTTCCCACCCAAAAGCAGTGCCCGGGGGAGGTAGGAGCTTGCAGCCCCCTTGCAAACCCTTTTGGCTCCTTTCCATGGACTAGCAACTCATTGGAAATGTTTCACACAGACAGAACTGTGCAGCCAGAGTGTCCCTAAGGCTGGTGCAGGTGGTGGGTCCCATCCCCACAGTCCAGCAGTCCCTCCAGAGCCTGCCAAGAGGGTCTGCACAGCAGCTGGCTCCACTGGAGAGGTGGGTGCTGGGCTCTGCCCCCATTCCCAGGGGCAACAGCATGTGCCAAGTGAAGCTGGAGAAGCTGAAGGAGAAGCTGCCCACAGTGGGGTGAGTCTTGGCACGTGGTGGGCAGCTCCACAGTGTGTGTCCCCCACCCTGGGTGCCCACTGCGGGCACTGTTGCTGGCAGCCCTGGCCCCCTTTGCTCCTGCACAGCTGTTTCCTTTTTCCTCCAGCTTCTTAGAGGCCTTCAGCCACCTGAAAACTTGCAGGCCCCTTCAGAAGCCACCTTGGAGCCTGATGCACAGCCCAGCCAGGCTTGCTCCAAGACCTGCACCACACCAGAGACCTCACCACAGATTCAGCACCCTCCTGGGTCCAGTGAGATGAAACCAATACAGGCTCAGGGTGGTGCTTGGTACTCTCTTCGAGGCATCCCTGGGTCCCAGCACAGGGTAAGTGTTCTGGGCTCAGGGACATTTTCATGGCCCAGGAGTAGCAGCATCCCTCCGGGCTCCCTGTTTGCAGGGTCATGGACTGGGGTTGAAGTGCTGCTTTGTCTGGAGCCAGAGGCTGTGCCAGCCCTGATGGCTGTAAATGGGAGAGAGGCCAAAAAAATAATGAGACCTGAGAGTGTGCTGGAGTGTGAACGACCCAGGGATTCGAATTCCAAGGAGAGCAGTGCAGGGCAGATTCATTACAGCTAACAGGAAAGAGAAATCTTCCAGTGAGGCTCTTGGCAGTGCTGCTGCTGGGACAGGGGCAGCAGGGGGGGCAGCTTTTGCAGCTGAGGGCTAATTATTGGTACTGATGGGCCAGGTTGGCCCTGGCCTTGATCAGCTGCTCTCCTCTTCAAAGCATCTGACCCTTCTTTTCCACTCCCTAGGCTGCAGGCAGCCAGCCCCAGCTTGGCTCCAAGCACCCAACAGCCTCCCCAGCCAGCTCTGACCTGCGCTCTGCTGCCATCCTTGCCAGGAAGCAGGAGATTGAGCTGGTGAGTCCTGCTGACCCCTGGCTGGGGCACTCAGGGGGCTGGGGCTGGCCACAGGGTTGGGGGGAACTCACCCAAGGACTCTGAACCACACAGGGAGAAGTAGTGATGGGGGGAAGTGAATCTGGCATTTTTGGGGTCACCCTCCTGGTGACCGTGGTTGCAGGGCAAGATGCTTGTGGGCAAGAAAGGTTTTGAGGGGCTCTGATGCTGTCAGAAGCTTCATGGACCAGCTTCAGGGGTCTGTTTGCTGCTGGTGTGGTGGTTTTGGGGTGCCCTGTGCCGACCTCATGCTGCCCCCCTGCAGTCATACCAGCAGTTCAGCCTGACCATCGCAGTGGTGGCCACAATGCTGCTACAGAAGGAGCCCTCCATGGAGGCATCACTGGGGCTGGCACTGAGAGCCAACCTGCGCCAGGGCAGGATCCATCACCTCCAGGAGCTGGAGAACTTCATCAGCAGCTATGACTCAGGCAGCCTCAGCCCCCGGAGTGAGGGGACAGACACCTCCATCTCACCAGCCACTGTCTGGGGGATGACGGAGGACCCTGCTGGTGCATCAGGGTGCTTGTGATGGCACTGAGCCCTCCTAACAAGGTGGTATGGACATGGTGGCACAGTCCCACTGTCTCTGTTGGAGATGGAGGAGGAGGTGGATGCTTAACCCTGCCCAGACCTGTATGTGCAACAAAAAGGGAAGCTGGTTTTACTGGAGCATGGTGGGAGGGAGAGCAGCTGCAGTGAGCTCCTCTCTGCCCCAGCTCCTGGCTCCTTTCCTGGTTCCCAGGGACGTGCCCTGGGAGGTTGTTAGATGTTTTCCATTTGAAAATAAAGCAGTTGTGATCTTTGCAGCCCTGGCTCTGCTGTCCTGGCTCACTCCTCTGAGGCAAGTGAAGGAGGGGCCTCTCACAGTGAACCCACCTAAAGCAGAGCCCCAGCTGTGGCAGAAAGATGGGGATGCCATGGTCAGTGACCCTGGGGTGGGGAGGAATGGGGCAGATGTGTGGCAGCTCTTCCTGCGTTCAGATTTCAGCCAGACTTTATTAGAGCGTCGTCATTGGCAGCAGCAGAGCTGCCCCCCTGCTGCCCTCCCCACGGTGGCACCGGGATGAAAAGCAGGGGCTGGTGGTGCTTATCCTTCAAGGAGGTGTTCCAGGGGAGGATCTGACCCTAGTGGCCAGCATGCCTCCTGTCCCCACGGGTGCCCAGCAGCAGCCCCACAGGCAGCAAGACAAATACAGTAAAGAGGATGATGCAGGCAGCTGCCCTTGTCTTAAGCTCCCAGCCACCCTCCCCTGCGTGTGTCTGCACTCTGGGCTGCCACGGTGTCTGGGAAGGGATCTCTGATGCCAGGCTGCCAGCTCTCTGCTCCCTACCTGCTTTACCTGTTCCTAATTGGCAGGAATTGCAGGCGGTGCTTTGCCAGCAGCTGCCTGGAGGGAAAGATCCCAGTGGCTTCTCCTCACCACTAGCCTTGGGCTGCATCCAAAATGCACTTGGAATGCGTTGGGATCCATGGCAGGGGCTGGCAAGATGGCAGTGCCAGCTGAGGACCCCTCCCCCAGTCCCTACTGTTAGGACACACTGCAGTGTTTGCTGCTGCCCCGTGGCTTCACTGTCCTGCCCCCAGCCCTCCCCAGGGGCTCCTTTCCCAGGGAATTCATCCCAGGTTTGGGAATGGGCTTCCCAAAGAAGAAACCCTCTTCGTCCGAGTCCGAAGATGAAGAGCAGGTAGGACACCAGGAGTCATCCTCCTCGGTGATGTCCTGTGGGTCGATGTCCTCCGGCTGAGGGCTGTGTCGGGGAGGGGATGCACCCCCTTGGAAATGTGAGTTTCCATTGCCTGTAGGTGCTCGAGGATCAGGGCCCCCTGAAACTGACTGGCCCAAGGCTCCAGGCTCGTTGGGATCCTCTGCACTGGGCTGGGAGGTGGAAGGGTGGCTGGGTGGTGGTCCCAGCACCCCTGAGTGCACAGCATCCCTGCTCTGCTCCTTAGCAGCTGCTCCATGGTCCCCCAGGTTCCTGAATGCTGGATGCACAGGGGCCTGATCCAAAAAAGCCTCTGGAAAAAGCAAAGCAAGGCTGGGTGAGGAAGGGATGCAGCAGAAGGTTCTTCCAACCAGACCCCAACTGCCAGTGCTCACCATCCAGCAGGAGAGGGGCTGGGGGCTTGTCATGGCTGCTCCAGCCCTGGGTTGGGCTGCACCCATGCAACGCACCTCACAAGGTACCCATGGCCCGGGTTTGCTCGCGTTCCCCTCCCACCGCGGAGCAAACGGCGCAGGAGGATTCCTACCGTCCCCTTCCCCGCGCTGCCTGCAGCCCCCGGCTGCCGAGGCGCTGCCCGGCCCTGCTGTGGTCCTGCCGCTGGGGCAGGCTCGGGAGAGGGGCGTCGAGTCGGGGGATGGAGCCGAGGCGAAAGCGGAGTCGGCAGAGTCGGAGGAGGTGGTGGAGGAGGACACATCCCAGCCCAGGCTGCAGGTCTCAGAGCAGAAGAGCCGCCCGCGGCGGGAGCTGAGCGGCTGCCCCCGCAGCGGCTTGCGGCAGAGGCTGCAGCAGAAGCAAGAGGCTCGGGCGTGCCAGTGGAGCCCCTGGTGGGTGGCCTCCTCGCTGTCAGCACCTGAGGGGCAACCATGAGGTGAGGGGGAGGCTTTTCCCACGGCCCCGTGCCAAAACCCGGCCCCCGCTCCCAGCCGCGGGGCTGAGGCTGCGCAGCCCTCCCGGCCTCTGTCCCGCCTGCCCGCGCAGGGACCGAAGCTCCACCGCAGCCTGCCCGGGGTCTGGGGGACGGGGAGGCTCGTACCGATGAGGTCCCCACAGGCTTGGCAGGGCTCGGCGAAGAGGCTGTCGAAGCAGGCACGGCAGCAGGGGCGGCCGCTCCTCATCACATAGCGCTGCCCCCGCAGGGGCATCTCGCACTCCAGGCAGCAGAAGTGCTCCAGGTGCCAGCGCCTGCCCTCTGCCTCGATACACTCCTCCATGAAGATCAGCTGGAAGGAGGGAAAACAACTCATCCTCTAAGCACCCGTCGGGAAAACCCAGAGCCCAGAGGGTGCTTTGCTGTGCCAAGGAGAGAGGAGAGGCCCTTTGTGTTGTGGGGTTCTCTGCCAGGCTCGGGATGGAGCTGTCCTCCTGCCCATCTGTGGGTCTTGCTTCATTGCCACAGCTTGAGTGCTGGGGTCAGTTTTGGGCCCCTCAACCCAAGAAGGACATTGAGGTGTTGAAGTGGGTCCAGATATGGGGAACAAAGCTGGGGAGGGATCCAGAGAACAGGGCTGGGGAGGAGCAGCTGAAGGACCTGGGGGTGTTTACTCTGGAGAAAAGGTGGCTGAGGGGAGACCTCATTGCTCTCTACAGCTTCCTGAAAGGAGGTTGGAATGAGGTAGGGGTTGGGCTCTTCTCCTAAGGAGTAAGTGGTAGGACAAGAGTAGATGGCCTCAAGTTGCTCCAGGGAAGGGTTAGTTTGGACATTAGAAGAAACTTCTTCACTGAAGGGGTTCTGAAAGCCTGGCACAGGCTGCCCAGGGAGGTAGTTGAATTCCCAAACCTGGAGGTGCTTAAAGAGGCAGAGTTGTGGTTATGAGGGACATGGTTTAGCCCCAGCCTTGGCAGGGTTAGAGAATGGTTTGAGCTGGATGCTCACAAAGGGCTTTTCCAAATATGATTCAATGAGTCTATGATTCACAGACCCCAGCCAAGCACAGGAGCTTTGAACAACAGCCAAAGGGAAGTAAAAGGCAACCCCCTGCCCAGCACCCACCTGGTCACAGGAGGCACAGCGGGGTCGGAAGAGCTCGGCATGGTGCCGGCCACAGTAGATCCTCCCATCCTGCTGGAAGTAGATGAGGTCCACCAGTGGCTGGTGACAGAAGTGGCAGGAGAAGCAGGCTGGGTGCCAGAACTGGCCCCCTAGACGAGATGCCAGAATCCCTGGGTCCCCTTTGTTCAACCTCCTGCCACACTGCAAACAGAGGGACACAGTGTTTGGGGCCAGGCTGGGCATTGGGGATGGGTTCCCCACTGAGGGGTTGCAGCCTGGCATCAGGATGGGAATCCCTCACCTTCTTGCAGGGACAGCCATGGCAAGGACCTGGCACGGGACATGCCAGCCCCTGTCCCAGGGCCTCCCTTCTCCGCCGGGTGCTGAAGGCTCGTAGCTGCCTCCTCTCCTCCTCAGTGAGGCCAGGGCAGTACCGCTCCTGCACGGGGGTGGGGTGGGGTGTGGAGGTTCAGGGGTGCAGGGTGGGCAGCACCCAGCACACCACGAAAACAAACAATGGGTGTTGGGATCAAGGGCACCCTGCTAAAGTTTGCAGATGACACCAAGATGAGTGGGGGAGGTTGATAGATATGTTGGGGAAGTTCCAGAAGGAAGAGCCAGCCTCCAGGGAGAGTTGGACAGGCTGCAGGAGGGGGTTAGCAAGAACTTAGTGAAGTTCAACAGGTCTAGCACCTGCAGGAGGGCAGCTCAGATTGGGATCGAGCTGGCTGGAAAGCAGCCCTGTGGAAAGGGACCTGGGGGTCTTGGTGGACAAGCAGCTCAGCATGAGTGAGCAGTGAGCTGCAGCAGCAACGAAAGCCAACTGGGTGCTGGGTTGCATCACCACCGACAGAGATAAAGAAGTCATTGTCCCACTCTGCTGGATGCTTGTCAGGGCCCACCTGGAGCACTGATTTACAAAAAAAAGGCGTGGAAAGTGTCCAGAGAAGAGCCACGAGAATGATCAGAGGCCTGGAAGCTCTGCCCTGTGAGGAAAGGCCAAGAGAGCTGTGGTTGCTCAGCCTTGAGAAGAGAAGGCTTAGTGGAGACCTTATCCCCATGGACCAGGACATAAACGGTAGCTGCCAGGAGGATGGAGACTCCCTTTTTACAAGGAGCCCCATGGAGAAGACAAGGAGTGATGGGGACAGGTTACTGCTGAGGACATTCCTGTTGGAATCTAGAACAAAACATTTCCCCATGAGAACAGCCAGAGGCTGGAATCATCTCCCAAGGATGGATGCCCTACACCGGTCAGTTTGAAGCCTCAGCCTGGCAGGGTGCTGGGACAGCTCATTTCAGCTCCACCACCAGCTAGAAAGGTTGGACCAGGTGATCCCTGGGGTCCCTTCCACCCTGGAATTCCATAAATCTGTCTCTTACATCACAGTCCTGAGGAGGTAGTTGCTGCAGGAGGGCTCTGGCACGGAGCTGGGTCCTGTCCGTGGGAGATAAAGGCGGCGGCGAGTGGGAGCCGAAGCACAGTGGAACCTTGGGGTGTTGTGTGGGAGAGAGAAACACAGAGAAGGAGTTGTGGGGGGGTTAAGCTGCTCAAGGCTAAAAAGTGTTTCATCCCAGGGAGGGAGGTGATCTCCTGTGGGTACCACCCATGGATGGCACCCATGGGGCTGGGGGAGAGCAAGGAGCAAAAGGGAGCCCTGGGAGAACCAGGGCGCTGCCCACCTCGGGGGGCGTGGGGTCCGTGGGTGGCTCCAGGTACTCTTCCAGGGCACAGCCAGAGTCGCTGTCAGATGAGGGTGGTGGGAGGCCAGTGGCAGTGCTGCAGGCAGGGGGCTCATCTCGCTGGGGCCATGCAGGGCTGGGCAGGGACATGAGCTGGGGAGAGAACATAAGGGCTGGTGAGACCCTCGGCGAGGTAAGGAGGACAGGTCCACACCCTGCCCAGCAGGGACCTTTCTCCATGTGGCAGCAGGTTTAGAAGCAGGAGAGGGACCCTGAGGCAGGTCCAGCTGGGATGTTGCTCAGCACCGCCACAACCTCACAGCCCTGGGCTGAACCACTGCAGAAGTCCAAGAGGCTTTCTGGGGGCTGCTCCTTTCAGTGCAGGGCTTAGAAGCAAACCCACACTGAGGACATGAGTGCTCAGCAGTGCTGGGGCTCTGTCTGCTGGGCAGGAGGTGCTGCTGGGGTGGAGATGGGTGGAAGCCAGGGAGAGAAGACACTGAGTGTCTGTGCTCAAGCTGGAGCAGGTTTGGGCAAAGGGCACCAGCCATTTGCCCACCCACAGTGGGAGATTTTCCCCGGTTGCCACCAGTCCTTTGCTGGCATCGGTCTAGTGTCCTGCCCACTAGGCACTGGGAGGAGTCTGAGGTCTAGCCCAATTTGATGGAAAATAATTCACTCCCCCTGGGGCTGCTATTGTTCTGCCCCGAGCTGCCGTTCCTGCCCGGGCAGCAGGCTGGCCCAGCCACCACCACTTCTCCTGGGTAATGGTTATGGAGTGGGAACCAGCCCGGCCCTGTTCCCTCCTCCCCACGCAGCCGCTCGCTTCCTTCCTGGCTTGGCTTTCCCAAACAAAGGCGAGATGCTGATGAGGTGGCTCCTGGGGCTCCCTGGACGCTGGCCCAGAGTCTGACACCCTCTGCTCGTGCTTCCTGCCCTGGTGGGATATGGGTGGGATGGAGCTGAGCTGCTGCTGCTGCTGCTGGCACTGCTGTGACCAAACAACCCTGGACTGACCCCGTGCAGTGCCCACCGTGGACTGATCAGATGCTCTGGAAAGTTTTACACAGCAAGTGACTTGGCACAGGTTCAGGATGCACGTTGAGAGGTGGTGGTCCTCGGGCCATGGACCTGGGTCCTCCTGCATTGCTGCCACCAGGAGGACCAGTCCACTCCCGTGCACTGTCTGGTTTACCAGGGCCATCCTGGTCATCACCAGGAGCATCCTCACTGCTCCTGCAAAACAGCTTCAACACCTCTGGCTCAGACCCTGCTCCCAGTGTACTCCCTCCACCACAGCTGCCCCTTGCTACATAACATCTTGGGGTGCTGAGATGAGGTGCCCAAAGGTGACCAGCTCTGGAGCTGGGAGCAGGTAGGATTAGCCTGGGCAGCTCAGGTTTCCCTGCCATGCACCTGGGTCAATGATTAACACTGCAGACTGGCTAATCATCAGGATGAAACAAAAGGGCTGCTTGATCCTTCCTGGGATTTGGGGTCTGCCAGCTCGGGGATTCACTCAGAAAGTCCACAGAGCTGGCTGTATGGTGCTGCTCAAAGCTGTGCTCAGCTGTGGAGGGGATAGAGGTGAAAGAACCTGTCTGAACTCTGTGGGTTTGCAGCCCAAGGAGAGCCCTGGGCCTTGCTGACTTGGTGAAAGACCACTGCACACTGCTGGTGTTGGCCCAATAGCCAATTTTTGTGCTGCAGAAGGATCCATGTGCCCCTAGGGATGCCGAATGGGCTCAGTGACCAGTCCCAGCTCTGGTGCTGCCTTGTTTGGGTGCATGTCTCTGCTTCCCCCCACCCCCCTGCAGTCAGGAGATGAATGGCAGCCCCGGGCTGTGCTGGGCTTGTTAAGCCTCCAAGCTGCATTTGTCTAATCTGTTGAGGCTTTGGTGTAATTAGACCCCTGTGATGTTCCCTGGACTCCAGCAGAGCTGGTGGTGCCAGCGTGGCTCCAGCCCCATGGCATGGTGCACGGGGCACCTTATCCCAGGGCTGTCGGAGGGGGAGCCCAGTGGGGTGGTGCTGGGGGACAGTGGAGAGGACAAGGCTCCTGGCTGCTGTGAATCCATGGGGATGTACTGGAAAGCCCAGCCCAGTCCAGTTTGATGTGATTATGCTGGCTGGCAGCCGTCTGGGCTGTAGACAAGTCCCTGTAATTAGCCCCAGACGGTGACAGAGGTATGTGCTTCTCATGCTAAGGAGCCAGGCAGCCCCAACAGGTCCTTCTCCTCTGCTCCCCATTCTTGTCCCCTCTTCCTTCATGCCCTCCCTCACTGCCTCCAGGCAGTGCTGCTATTGCCCTTCCCTGCTGGCCTACAGAAGGGATACAGGGATAATCCCTGCCTGCCCCTGCTCTCAAAAAATAGGGTCTGGAGAGCCTGGACCTGGCATCAGAAGAAAGTGGCAGGAGCTGATCCCCCCCTGTCAATGCAGAGCTGTGTGCTGGAGGTGCATCCCTGGAGAAGGGGACATGCTAGGGACTGGTCTGGCAGGCTGAGAGCCACTGCTTGTCAGCCGCTTTAGAAGCCTCTCCTGCTGCCCGTGGGAGCTCCTCCAGTCTGTCATTGCTCAGCTCCCTCCTGCTCTCCAAAGGATGGGCAATGTCCCCACGACGCTGCTCTGCCTGCTCACAGCCTTTCCGTGCTGGCAGGGCTGCAATGGCCACCCAGGCTCCAGTCCTGGTGCTGGCATCAGCCAGCCCCCTGGCCCTGCAGAATTCCCCCTCCTGCTCCAAGCATGTTTCCCACAATAGCTACAACCCTTTCGTGAAGCAGTCACAGCTCCCAGGGTACCAGAAGCTTTATGAAATTCCTGGGAATATTAATCCTTTTTGGCTCCCCAGAAGAAGCCTCCCATTTCCAGCTGGCTGTCGGAATCTGTGTGGGCTCCCAGCCCTCCCCTGCCAAGGTCACACATTAACTTGCAGTACGGCCACCCCAGCCCATTCACATTCAGCACAGGCTCCCCGTTGCCAGCACGGCCAGGGGCTGATCTGCATCCCTGCCATGGCCTTTGGTTTTCTCAAGTCCCCTCTCCATCTTAAAAGGAACCACTTCCAGACCCCTCTAGCCTCTTTTTCAGGCGCACCAAACCCTCCCCAGCTCCTCAACCCTGAGGAAACCACACCAGCTCACCGTCACCCAAGAGACCAGATCCCTTTTCAAGCACCCAAAAGCTCTGGCAAGAGCACCCAGCTCTGGATCCACCACCTCAGCCCCAGGATAACCTGTTTTTCCTTGAGCTCCTGTCAACACAGCTGCGATGAGGGCGCGTGGAACCCACGATAGAGAGCAATAAAGATGTAGCTCTTCTAGGGTGAGATAAGCTGAGGTCTGGCAAGGTGAGCTGGAGCAGCTCATCCTGAAACACAGCCCAAGCCAGGCTGCCCAAGCTGCATCCCGTCTCACGAAGGAGCCTGTGGTGGCTTTGGGACCGGCGATGGCCCGAGGTGGAGCAACGCTCGGGTGCTGCCGGCTGGGCACGGCAGCCTCATGGGCCAGCAGCCTGGAGGGACAAGGTCAGCCACAGCCCCCTAAATGATGGTGCTGGTGGTGGGGGGTGTCTCATCATCCTGTTCTGCCATGTGGCACCACGTCACTACAGCCTGTTTGCTCCCAAAGGGATCTACCAGTACTGCTTTTCTGGGGGCGTTTTCCCCCCCTCATGAGCACGCAGATGTGCCCTGCTGCCACGGCTCGGCGGGGAGCAGCAAGCCTTTAACCCGCCGTGGTCGTACATCCGTGGGTAGGAACCGGGACCCACCACCCCAGTTCTCCCCCGCGGCCACTGGATTCGTCTTGGCACGGTGGTGTATGATGGGGCCCCACCGGCTCCAGTCAAAAGCTCTGTTGCCAACTCTAAAACACTTCATTCCCACCGACTCCTGAGTGGAAGAGGGGTGGCAGAGCCAACATCCCATCCTGGAGACCCTCGTTATCGGGGGTGGTGGTGGGGAAATGGGCAGCCCTGCCGTGCCCATGCACCTGCCTGCTCCGGGACATGGAGGCGCCCGCACATGGGCACCCAGGACCTGGAATGGCAGAGCCTGGCACAATAGAGCAGACACCGGCTGCTGCTCCCTGGTTTTAGGGGGTGAGGGGTGGGTGATTTCCCGCAAAACAAAGACCGTGGGGGCAGCGATACCGTTTTCCTCCCCCCCGTTTATTTCTCCCAGGGAAAAGCAGCTCCCAAAATCTTTCCCTCTTCCCGCGTTCCCCTTCCAACAATTCCAGAACGGGAACTCTCCGGTGCCCTCCTCCGCCGTCCAAACAGCTTCTTTCTCCCAGCTCAACACTTAGTCTTGGAGAACCGATCCCGGCAAACCCTTTCCAGCCTCACCTACCTGCCCTTTCCCCGAGGGTCGGTACCGGGGCTCCGCAGCTCCGGGCTCCACCGGTCGCTCCACTTGCCCGCTCTGCTTGCGAAGAGTCGAGGGAATGGAGCCTGAGCAGGGAAAACTCTGCAAAGCGAAAGGAAAACATCCAAGCTCAGGCAGGGAAACAATTTTTTTCCCTCTCTCGTTTTTTGCTTTTGTTTTGTTTTGTTTTTTTTTTTTCCTTTCCTTTTTCTTTTCTTT
>VWYK01093564.1:155-24596 GCA_013399775.1 Semnornis frantzii
AACATGGTTTTATCACAGCAAAACTTATACCTTAATCTTAAGGTCTCCACAACTGGCATGCACCATTTCCACTTAAAAACATATATTGTATTTAGTTTAAAAGAAAATATAAAAATTAAGGCAGCCTTGGGAGGAAACAAACAAACAACAAAGAAACAAATCAAAACCCAAACAAACATGTTTGAATACTTACTAGTACAAACAATTTTGCTTTCCTGTTGCCCTTTGGTTAACTTTTTAGATCCTAAAAACCCAACTGCAAAACTACATTTACTCTCCATGACAATTCCCCCCCAAAAATCCCAAATACCTAAAAGCAGAATTAACCATTACCTACTAATTTAAGAATCACATTAATATTTCATTTCAGTCAGGGCCTTAGCAAGTCCAACTTTCTGCTATCAGGTAAGATAAAGAGTTAGGAGAAGAAGAACTTACAAAATGACCACAGGAAAGTCTGTTCTTTGGCACTTTTCCTGTATTTATTTTTTTAATCCTGTCCCTTTCCCTGTGTTAAAAATCCATGTCTGCTCCCACAGGCTCACACAGAGCTTGGACACATATTTCAGAGCCAGGCATATTGAGTTGTCTGCTCTAGAACAGGCAGGACAACTAGCCAGTGAGAAAAGAACTACAAACCACCTGCCTTAAGCCAGTGCTGCTACATCTCTCTCCACATCCAGCTGTGAAACAGTGTCTAGTGATACCATTGAGTTCAATAATATTTTTATATCTCAACAGTGAGCATTAAAGATTTTTAGGCAGCCTTGAAAACTAAAGAGGGACAGAAAACACAAACATTTAACACATAAATGTATGTATTTTGTGTTTTTATTTATGAAAATGCAAACAAATATCACTGTTATTAGGGGTATTTTATTATTTTTCCTGATGTTCTGAAGCAATTTTTACCATCTTCTAAGCATATTAAAATTATTAGCAGCTGGCAGTAGAGGCCACAAGGATGATTAGGGGACTTGAGCATCCCTAGGAAGAGAGACTGAGAGCCCTGAGGCTGTTCAGTCTTGAGAAGACTGAGAGCAGATCTGACAAATAGTTATTTATTGGTCAACATGCAGAAGTCTGAATCTAAATATAAACACAAGTAAATTTAACCACCAAACACTGGCTTCATTCTCAAATAAAAACAAGTTTCAGAAGAGAGAAGAGATTTGAAATACTGAATTGTAGAATATATGATGTAGTATAGACTAAGACAATATTTGAGGGTAAAACAGACACTGTGGTATCCAAAAGATCATTCTTTGTAGCATATTCATATTTACATATCACTCAAATTCCATCATTGCTGTCTTCTGCTTTCCTTTTGGAAGTAAATGTCTAATAGCCTTCTAACTAAGATGGTCTTTACAAGAGAAATGATTCTTGCAAGGTCAGTCTCCAGATACACCACACAGAAGTGGGACACTCATTACCCATTTGATATTTTGACCAGGATGTGTTTACTTAGAACAGTGAATGGAAATGAGTCACAAGCAGTCTCCAAGAAGATGAGTTACCCTATCTGAAAGGGCCCTAGGATGATGTAACATTGAACAAAAGAATCAGAAACAATGGTTTGTAAAAAGTATACACTTTCCCCAATTGCTTGCTCCCAAACACATAACATATATTTGGATTTTTTTTTTAAATAGATAAATAATTGTGACCTACAGGAAAAACAAACAAACAAAACAAAAAACCCCCAACCAAACCCAAAACAACAAACAAGCCACAAGCAAGACCCAAAAATCTTTAGATACTTTTTGCACAGGTGATAAACTTCCTTCTCCTTCCCATCCCATCTACTTTGTAGTATGGGAGTCTGGGAAAATACTCAATTTTCAGGGCTCTAATAGATACATGATTGCAAGTTAAAGTGAAACTGGTATGAGGGTATGTACACATTATGTACGTCTAGATAGTTTTACCAAAACACAGCATGTCTGGACTGCCACTTCCTGAACCTCTGCAAAAGCTCAGCAGTATATGCCACAAATGACCAGGAAGCTTCCTGTAATTTCAAACCTCAGGGATTATAGGATCTAATGCCCTGCTACAAATGTGGCACAGAAATGGAAAGTAACTTCCATGCCCGAATAGGAACAGAATCTAACCAGAAATAGAATACTTGCTGATCTGTCAAATAATTTCATTCTCCACTTGCTACAGCACAAAAGCACTCAATTAACCTGTACCAGATCATCATAATTAGCACAGGTAGGATCCTGTACATTTTTCCTGATAGCAGAAATGCTCAAGATGAAGTCAGCTCTAAGATATGCAACTTAATATTCACCAAATTATCTGGCCCCTAGAAACATTCGGTGATTAAATAATAAATCAGTCAAGTCAAGAAACAATTCAAGGGAGGAGATTCTGCCCCTTTGCTCTCCTGAGACTCCACCTGGAGTACTGTGTGCAGTTCTGGAGCTCCCAGCACAAGGACATGGAACTGTTGGAGCAAATCCAGAGGAGGCCACGAAGACGCTCAGAGGGTTGCAGCAGCTCTGCTATGAGGACAGGTTCTGCAGCCTGGAGAGTTGGGGCTCTGCAGCCTGGAGAAGGCTTTAAGGAGACCTTGGAGTGGCCTTCCAGTATCTGAAGGAGGCTACAGGAAGGCTGGGGAGGGACTATTGACAAGGTCTTGCAATGACAGGATGAGGAGTAATGGGTTTAAACTATCAGAGAGGAGATCGAAACAGGATGTTAGGAAGAAGTTCTTTCCAGTGAGGGTGGTGAGACACTGGCACAGGTTGCCCAGGGAGATTGTGGCTGCTCCCTCCCTGGAGGTGTTCAAGGCCAGGCTGAATAAGGCCTTGATTGACCTGTGCTAGTGGGAGGTGTCTCTGCCTATAGCAGGGGATTGGAACTGGATGATCCTTGAGGTCCCTTCCAACCTAAACCATTCTATGATTCCAGTGTGTGTACCTGCCTATGGCAGGGGGTTGGAACTAAATGATCTTCGATCTTCCAACCTAAACCATTCTACGATTCCCTGGCCCAGCATACATCCATATACATCTGATGCAACACACAGTAGCAAATAATTGTGAGCAAATTATTATAGTTAATCAGAGATAAAAAAGGGAAAGTTATTTCAACCAGTAATTTACAGTTACGGATTTCTTTTGAAGTATCTCATATTAATCAGGATAGAGTCTTAAAAAACAACAGGACCTAAACATTGGTTCTCACAATAAATATCACCAAAATTAAGGGAAAAAAAAGAAACCAGGAAAAAAATTAAAACCTCATTACAGGATCTAAACAGAACCAGAGCTACTCTCTTGTCCTCAGAAAGCAAGTGTCAAAAATTGCAGTTAGCTACATAATTTCAAAGATCACACTGGAAATACTTATTCGATCCATAAACCTTCTGCTTGTTGCTGGACAAGATTCCTACAGTCCTCAAAAACCGTAACTTGTGCTCCCCTCCTGGATGTGAAATGAATAACCCTAGCTCCAGCCTAACAGACTTCCCAAACAAAACTTCTCTGTGAAACAGTGGATCGGTGCAAACATTAACTGGCATGGATTCGAAATCCAGCCTGAAAAGTCCTGGGATTAAACTGTAAGTGTCTGCAACATGGTGTTTAGACAGTATTGTAACTTCAGATGACCGAGATCAAAGGTAGAAATATGAAAACCAAAAAACAATCAAAAATACTGTTTTTTCTTATCTTAAGCTTTCTTAAAACTTGTATTTATTGTGTAGAACTTTGGAAAGTCTCTTCTGTCGCAATCACATCTTGGATGCGAAGCACTCTTTACAAAATGATCCCTGTAACACGACAAACTGTTGGGAGGACTTGCCCAGTACACAAAGTACCTTCTTTTGCTGCCAAGAGCATTTATTTTAGACTATGTGATACAAGCAATCACACAGATAGTCAGGTGTACTGAAATGAGGTTGGTTTCAACAAGCATTCATAACGACAGAAGAAACAAAGCACTGGGCAGGACTTCTTTATTCCTCCGAGTGCTTGCTTTTGTATTTTTCTGAAGCTTACATTGTCTCTAACCCAAATGTAAGTGTGGTTATATGGAAATTCAACTATGCCAACTAGAAAAGCAGAGGAAGCACAGCTAGTTTAGTTATAGTTAATAAGAAGATACACATAAAAAAAACCAGATTAAAATAAAAGGTTGGAAAAAAGATAAATTGCTTCCAGATTCAAATAAGTATTACTGCCAATCTGTACACAGCTATTACTAAGTGCCCCTTGTTAGGACCTGGAAACAGGAGTTATACTACTATAATATTAGGGGTCAAAAAGCCCAGCTTGGGATGAAAACTGCATTTAATAAACAAGAACTTTTTGAAGGACTTATAAATACGAGTTGTATAGAAGGATAGAATGGTCTGGGTGGGAAGGGACCCAGGTGATTGAGTCAAAAAATTACAAAATGGTTTATGTTGGAAGGGGCATTAAAGCTCATCCAGTTCCAACCCCCACCATAGGCAGGGACATTTCCCACTAGAACAGGTCACTCAAGGCCTCATCCAACCTGGCCTTGAACACCTCCAAGGAGGGAGCAGCCACAACCTCCCCAGACAACCTGTGCCAGTGTCTCTCCACCGTCACTGTAAAGAATTTCTTCCTAACATCCAGTTTCAATCTCCCCTCTGACAGTTTAAGCCCATAACTCCTCATCCTGTCATTACAAGACCTTGTCAATAGTTCCTCCACAGCCTTCCTGTAGACCTCCTTCCTCCTGGAAGGCCACTCCAAGGTCTCCTTAAAGCCTTCTCTTCTCCAGCTGCAGAGCCCCTCATAGCAGAGCTGCTGCAGCCCTCTGAGCATCTTTGTGGCCTCCTCTGGACTTGCTCCAACAGTTTCATGTCCTTCTGGTGTTGGGGGCTCCAGAACTGTATGCAGTACTCCAGGTGGAGTCTCACGAGAGCAGAGTAAAGGAGGAGAATCACCTCCCTTGTCCTCTTCCACTAGATCAGGTTGCCCAGAGCCTCACCTTGAACATCTCCAGGGATGGGACCCCAAGCACCTTCCTAGGCAACTTGTTCCAGAGTTACACTATCCTCACAGTAAAGAGTTTGTTCCTAACGTCCAAAGATAAAGGAAAACACAATGAAAAAAAAAAAATCATACCGAGAATTCATGGATATTCATAATTAGGTTTGGATGAGATTCTAGTGACAAGAGATACTTAATATGGGAGAGGGTTTCCTTTATGTTACATAGCAAAGGCTTTGAAATACACAGTAAGGAAGAAAGGGCTACAGGTATCAGCATCTCACTGGAGATATCCCCATGTGACCTCTCTGTAAAGACTTAAAGAAAACCTGGAAAAGTCAAATGAGTCATAAACTACTTCTCTTCTTTGGGTCTGTAATGCTGGTTTGCTCTGGAAACATAGATGTCTCCATGGAAATCTGAGAAATCAAGAGTTTCTTCTTTGAAATACCAAGGACTGTAGTTTTCTTGAAGAACTAGAGATTAAGCCTTTGTGAGAGTACTCTAGGAAAATAAATAACTAGGGGTGACACATTCTTTTATCTGGATTACATCCAATACTAACGGAAATTCCAACCTTTTTTTCAGTAGAGCAAATGTAAACCTTAAGACAACAGAATTCTTAAATTGAATCATTAAATTAAATAATGCTTAAATTAAATGAAATAGAATCACACATGGCTAAGACAAACAGCCAACCATAGTAAAATGTAGGCCAAGACATCCTGGTTGAGGATGACTTTATAAAACTGGGATCTTGTTACTCCTGTTTTCATGGTTGCACTCAAGGGAATAATGCACAGTCAAGAGTGCATGAGGTCAGGAAGCTATCAGATCTTATGGCTGAGAGATCCCAAACTGAAAGAAAGGTGTCACTATTTCCGTGTTGCACCTGAAAAACTCTCACTGTAGGCACTATGTGTTCACTCCAGCAAGCAGCTCAGTTCCATGCAGATGCTTGCTCCCTCCCGTCAGTGGGATAGCAACAGACTTGGAAGGGCAAAAAAATCAAGAAAACTTGTGGACTGAGACGTGTGTAGTTGGTGCAAGCAAAGCAGTATTAGGAATTCACTCACGACTTTCCATCAGTAGGCAGAAATTACTTTGTTACCTGGGAAGACAAATGGCATACCTCCAAACATTCGCCTTTCCTCCTTCCTTCCCCAGCTTTTATTGCTGAGCACAATGCCATGTGGTCTGGGATATCTCTTTAGTCATTTGAGGTCAGTTGTCATAGCTGTGTCACAAACTTCTTGTGCACTAGCAGTGTCCTCACTGGCAGAGAATCATAGAATGGTTTAGGTTGGAAGGGACCTCAAAGCTCAGCCAGTTCCATCCCCCCACCACAGGCAGGGACACCTCCCACTAGTACAGGTCACTCAAGGCCTCATCCAATTTGGCCTTGAGCACCTCCAGGGAGAGAACAGCCACAACCTCCCTGGGCAACCTGTGCCAGTGTCTCATCACCCTCACTGTAAAGAACTTCCTCCTGACATCCAGTCTAAATCTCCCCTCTGCCTTGATGTGGTGCAAGCAACAGTTCAACTATGCTAATAGAGCAATCGCCTGGACAGAAGAATCCAGAAGTGTTCTGCATTTTGCTGTTGCACAGTTAGCCAAAAAGCCCAGACAGATGACTTTAACACAGGCCTGCTGCTCCGAAGCACATGGTAGTACTTGCATTTGAGACCCTGCAAATCTACACTTCTGACATCTTAGTGAACATTGGCTTAGACCCCCTCCAAAACTCCCCACGTTTCTAGTAAAACACCAAAAAAAATCACAGTTCCTGTGCATCAAACCAAAGATTCTTTCCTCATGTCAGCACACAGTTATGACAATTTGTAATTATTCTTTACGCCAACTGTCTCAAAAAATGGAAAATTAATAGATCAGATTTCAAAAGGCAGATAATTAGCATACACAGACATACACCCCTGATGGAATTTCAAAATGAGATTTAAAGCAAAAAGCACATACACACAGCACAGACTTTTCAAAACTAGATGGCATAAATGGGTCTCATGGCACTTAATATACTAACATTTAGTCTGGTCTAGGTTAGTCTGGAGATGTCTGCATTTCTCTTTTTCCAGAATTTCAATTCTTTTCAGCTTATCAAATACTCTCAAACACAGAAGTTTCATTTAGGTTATTTAAAGTGCCTTTTTCTCTATTATTTCTACCCCATAGCATGTGTGAACAGGATCCCCTCTTAAGATACTTTGCAACTCCAAATGAGTTTATAAAGTCACAGCATCTAGATTATCATCAAAATGGGGTACTTAGTAGACCATGAGGTTTCTCTGCTTTTCCTGCATCCAGAGGGAACATTCCTCCATCTCACTTCCTATAAAACATGGTTGCAATCTGCTTTTCTGCATCAAGAACAACAGCTCTGCTTTCAAGCACAGATAGAAACTGTACATTCCTAACTGCTCATCCTCCTCTGACTGCATGTTGAACACTCAGGAACTGCATGTCAAATACAGCTTTCTCACATCTTCCACTTATTTCTGTGTTTGCCTGACACTTACTAATTCTCCTACAAAGATTATTGTGCAATGTGAACAGAGAGCCCAAAGTAATAACTTTTTTCTTTCATCAGGGTTAAAATTAGGATCAACACTATGTTGTTAAGAGTTATCCCTAATAGCTGAGCAGCGACCTGCCTCCCAACTTGCTGTAATGACAATACTTGGGAGCTGGAGCAGAAAACAGGGTTTGAATTGGGTGTGTTTGTCTATTTTTATGCAGAAAACCAAGGCTACAAATATCCACAGAGAATCACAGAAACGTTCAGGCTGGAAAAGCCCCTCAGGATCACCAAGTCCAAACCAGAACCTTGTTCTCCAAAGTTCACCCCTAAATAATATTCCCAAGCACCATGTCCAAATGACCTTTAAACACATCCAGGGTTGTTGACTCTACCACCTCCCTGGGCAGCACATTCCAATGCCTGACCACTCTTTCCAGGAAAAAAGATATTCCTAATGTCCAGTCTAACCCTACCCTGCTGCAGCTTGAGGCTGTTCCCTCTTGTTCTGTCACTAATTACCTGTAAGAAGAGATCAGCACCAACCTCTCCACAGCCTTCTGTCGAGTAGTTGTAGACAGTGATGAGGTTTCCCCTCAGCCTCCTCTTTTTTAGACTAACCATTCCCAGCTCCATCACTCTCCACAAGATATGTTCTCGAAGCCCTTCACAGCTTCCTTGCCCTTCTCTGCACTGGCTCCAGCACCTCAATGTCTCTCTTGTATTGAGGTGACACAACACTCAAGCTGTGGCCTCACCAGAGCAGAGTCCAAGGGGACAATCACCTCCCTGCTCCTGATGGACACAGCACTTCCAAACCAACTCAGGATGCCTTTGGCTCCCTTGGCCATCTGGGTACACTGCTGGCTCATATTCAACTGCTCGTCTGTTACAACCCCCAGGTCCTTTCTGCCAGGCAGCTTTCCAGCCACACTGCCCCAAGTCTGTAGCATTGCTTGGGGTAGTTGCAACCCAAGCGCAGGACCTGGCATTGGGCCTTGTTGTAGCTCGACCCATTAACACTGGCCCAACAACCCAATCTATACAAGCCCCTCTGCAGGGCCTCCCTGCCCTCATGCAGATCAACACTCCCACCAAACTTGGTGCCATCTGCAAACTTACTGATGATACATTCTCTGTGTTTGTGATAGCCCAGCCCTCAGTAGATCTGCTTTCTGACAACACCTCTCAGCAATGGCTGGGGTATATTCAGAACACACACAATATCTCTGAGTCGCTAGGCCCACCACATACACACAACCATGAAGTCTATTTGACAGTTAAATGAGAGGATTACTCTTAAGCGCATTCTAATGCTTTGGGAAGCACTAAGTGATTCTTCCAGCACATCAAAAAGCAAAATGTATTCTTTCAACTGCAGCTAATTTCAGCTCCTGAAAGGTGTAGCCTAATCACTTGGACTGTCTTCACCAAGAACAGACCCTGAAGACAAGTTGACTTCTTCACTATTTAACCCAATGTATCACATACTTACATCTGGCATTTCTGTACAGTAGAAAAGGGTCCTGCAGCTGGAAATCAAGGTCCTTAGTAATAGGTTCTGTTCGATTTTCCATGCTCAGTCGGTTCATAATTGTGAAACCATGCCTCGGAGAAGCTGATCTGAAAATTATCAAGTGTAGAAATCACATCAAATCAAGAGAAAAAAGAAATTACTAGAATGCATTTGTTGTGTAGTTCTCAAAAATCTCCTAGAAAGAGATACTACAAAGATCTAATTTTGTTGCCAAGGAAATAAGTTTTGCAGTGTTTTGTGCAATCCTTTAATTATGTCAAATCCCTGCATTATGTATGAGATATACCAGAAGCACCACGGGTCTCACAATAGCTACAGAGAGTTTGCCACATCTCTGGAAGTACCACTTGAGTACCAATGATTTAGTCACAACATTATCATAATGCCATACGCTACAAGGCCTACGACTTCTGAACGTCCAAAATGTTACCAAACAGCACTTGGTCCCAGACCATCAGCATCATTTTATCCAATTACCACCACCTATGCTATAGCTCCCTGCTGGAGGAGAAAACAGCAATCAGAACAATTCGGTCATGGGCCAGAGCAACTCTAATTTTTAATACTCAGGTTAGCCATTGCAGATAGTAACAGTCATCCTAGATAGAACTTCTCATACCATCTAAAGAATAAGAACAGAAGTGAGGGTGGTGAGACACTGGAACAGATTTCCTGTGGATGCCCTGAAATTAGGAGTGTTCAAGGCCATACTGAGCAGGGCTTTGAACAACTTAAGGTAGCGAAAGATTTCCTGGCTCACAGCTAGATGATCTTTAAACGTCCCTTCCAAACTGATCCATGCTTTTATGCATCTAAAGCATTGTGCTCGTTCATGTCAGATACACTTCAAGTAACTTATGTAATTTTTCTTAATGTGAGGTGATAAACCTATCATGACCCTGAGAGTAGATATTACTTTCAAACACAGCATGACAGTAAAGGAAAAGATGAATGCTAAACATTTGGGGAAAGTGCCATCTTTGGTAATTACTCATGGGCATATTTCTCTATGAAATCCAAAGCACAGAAACATACATGCAGGATTAAAGACTATAGAAAATGAAGCAAAAGTGGAACCCTTAATAAGAATCCTTGTTTGCAATAGTCAGCACTTGACATAAACAAAAAATCGTTCCACTTCCACTGGTGTTACTCTGTTGGAAGTCTCATTATTTGACTATTCCTCAGCATTTGCAAAGATGGTTACATCACTTTACATTGCCCCGACAGTATTGAGAAGCCACAAAGACACCACCAGCAGTTTCCAACCTAAGGCCCGTAAGCAATGTTTTGCCCATGATACTTTATAACCTTCTTTAAAGCCACAGAAAATGAAAGTGAAAACTGCTGGGGAGGGCAATGTATGATGTTACTCAGAGCTCACAGCCTTCTCCCTGCCATTGCCTATAGGGCAGGCAGGGCAAAAATGTCTGCTGTAAATGGAAACTTCCTCAGTGAGCCATAAACAACAGTAATGAACCACAAATGCCAGAGTGCCAGGTTGTGTGTTCTGGAGTTTTAAAACCAACATATCAGAGAAGCAGTACTTCTGTTTTGCAGTACATAACTAGCACAGCCACCTTCACCTACTGCTAGCACAAGGGCGGGCCATTTTTTTCCTCTTGTCTTCACTTACCTGAAAGCAGCCTAGGAAAACTACTGGCAATGATTTCCACTGCTGGTACAAAAGATTAACACCAGCATTCCCACTTCACACAAAGTTTGCAGTCTCTTGGGCCTCCCTGTCACTTCACACATACACTTCTAACTTTCCCGTAACAACCTCCTGATTTCTTGGTTTGCCTACCAGATCAACATAAATGTTGAAGGAGAAAGTTTCTGCTTTGGTGTGCTATCCCAGTAGCTACTGCAAGATCTGCTTACTAAGTTATACTCTGATTTTTATTAGTCCAAGGGAAAGGTTGGGTATCACTTGGAAGCGAAAAGCAGGGCAGGCTTCACAACAAGATTTATTTACATGCTAGAATAAACAATGTAACCAATGGTTTGAAAAGTCACAATCAGAGCTATGGCTAAAAGAAACCACTGAAGCCATTCAAAATGGTTGGACAAAATATGCACGAAAAATGAATGATCAGGCACAAGAAGTAAGAAAGGTTTCTAAGCAGAGAACACTTCTCAAGAAAGTCTCTGGAGTACAGAACATTTCTTAAGTTTTACCATTCCCTGACTTGGAAAAACATCATTACTTACTTAATTTTTTTTTTTTTTTTTTTTTTTTGTTTGGGGCCCTTTTTAAACTAAAATTTCACAAATTTNTTGGCTTGGGCACCTTTTAAACTGCAAATGCTACATACTATTTAAAACAATGTAACAGATTTCCATATTGACATTTAAATTACGTTTAGAAGTCTTCACCAAACCCAAGGTGATGTCTCATATTTGCCTCTGCCAATTTCAGTATTATTTCACCCACGAAAAAGGACCAGTGTGCCACTCCATTCAGCCACACTCAGTCCCAGATACCTTTTCCACATCCACAGCTTTCACCTTCAGACATTCAAATGTTAAGTCCTCACCTTGTGTAAACAAACAGCGTTCCCTCCACATCAGTCTTCTCCTGAGGAAAGTTAATAAAGTTGAAATTAGGGCAGCATGTTACTAGCCAGCTGCAAGCCACCCCCGGCCCTTATCTCTGTTTTACCATCAGTTACACCTCTCTCACCTAAGCCATAAAAATATAACTAAACCAAGCTTCAGTGGCTGATGGTGAGAAGTTACAGCTAGCACAGGTCGCTGTGCAGCTAACCTAGGTTTTTATGATGAGATATGCAAAGGCTAAAGGCTCCACACCACAGGACTAAACACTGTGCTGGTTTAACCCTGCTATGCCTGAGGGAGAGGCACAGGCCAGACTGAGGGCAAGGCCTTTGTGAATGGTGCCAGCCCTCAGGGACAATGTTCAGGACAAATAATAGGGAAACAGAAAAAGGGCAGATGGAGTAGATTCTTCACACACAGGCCAGGCTCTAAGCTCCACCACTACAGCAAACCAAGAACCACTCACAAAGAGACAGAATGATAAATTAGCAAAGAATCCCCAATTTTAAAAATAATCTTAAATAGCCTTTGGAGTATTTGTTACTCCAACATTGTTTTGCATGCATTTTGGTTCTGCTACAGATAGCTGAATGGCAGAGGAGCTCTCCATGCTCATGCCCTGGTTTAAACCCCACTCTCTAATGTGCTCGACAGCCTTTCAAATCCCACCTGGACACCATGGGGCTTCTCAAATTCCCTAGGAAGGCTGAGCCAGGCACAACCCCTCACCCAGACCAGTGAGGGCAGCAAACGCCCCAAGCCACCCAACACCGCCAAAGGCCGGGCCGAGCCGAGCNGGCCCGGGCGGGGCGGGGCGGACCCGAGCCGAGGCAGCCCCTCGAGGCAACCCTCGCACCTCGGCCACGCCGTCCTCGCCCCCGGCCCCCCTACCCGGCACAGAGAGGAAGGGCGGAGCGTCCCTGACGCCCGCCCCCTGCCCGCTGCCCCGCCCCGCGGCACGGGCGGGGCCTTTCCTCGCCCCTCCCGGCGGAGGGGGCGGGGCGGCCTCACGTACCCACTCGTTGGCGCGGTGCCCGAATGTGTAGAGCGCCACCTGGCTGGCCACGTCCACGATGCTGCTGATGTAGGGGTCGTGCTGCTGCAGCGCCGCCAGGCTGATGTCCAGCCCCTTGCCCAGCAGGGCGGCTCCGGCCACCGCCGCCGCCATTTTGTCTCCGACAACAACACACGGTTCCTTGTAGGCGCAACCAATCCAAAGCCGAGAGGAAGGGTGGCGGCCTCCACCCCCGCCCGCCCGCTCTCCCTCCCTTAGTCTGGGCGAGAGCGGGCGGGAAAGATGGAGTCCAGACGTCGCAATCGAGCGCCGAGCGCCGCAGGCTCAGGATTGTTGCCGTTGGCGACGGGTCAAGCGGAGGGGGCAGCCTGGCTGCGCCCGCCTGGCCAGACAGAGCCTGCCGCCTCCGCAGCGCCCCCTCCGGCAGCGACATGCCTGCGCTGGCTGGATTTCCCGCGCTGCTGGCAGCTTTCGTTCTCAGGGTTGTCGTTGCCGTTCCGGACGCCGCTGGCTTGCTTCCTTTGTACAATGGCAGCTGCAGGCCTGAGTACCGGCAAAACGTGGGAGGAAGCGCAGCCAGGACACAGGCTCTCGCTGTACCCAGCGGGGAGTCCTGTGCACCCACCATGTGCCCGTTAGCCTAAGCAGAAGGCCTGGTGTGTAGCGCAATGTACACTGCCTCAGGAGAGCAGGGAGCCAGACACCAAGGTGCAGCTGAAGATACATAGGTAGGTACAAGGTGGATCCACAAGGGAGCTTTGGGCACACTGTTGTGCTTGCAGCAGAATGTACATGTGGGACTGCAAAGGCAACACAGGGTCTGTAAGGTCTGGGTCGGAAACAACCTCCAAACCTCATCCAGTCCAGCCCCCTCTGCACTCAGCAAAAACATCCTCAACTAGATAAGGTTGCCCACAGCCCTCTCCAGCCTTACCTTCAATATGTCCAGGGATATACCCCAACCAACTCCCTGGGCAACCCGTTGCACTGTTCCACTACCCTCATGGTGCAGAACCTGCTCCTCACATCCAATCTAAATCTCTAGTTTGAAGCCAGATCAATGAACATAGTCTGTATTTGCTAGCGTTCACTTACAGACTTCCACCTAAATGGGAGAAACAACACAAGTGCCAACTAAGCTATCATACAACTTGTGTGTGTGTGTACGTACACACATAGATGTGACAAGCAGCTGAAACGTAAGCATACTATGATATGGAGATATACAAATAGCAGAGGAACAGATGGACAAGACCATGCATTTAGTTACCATATTTTCCTGTCAGACACATATTTATTATTGATCTATTGATATCAACAGTTTACAGCAAATACAGGAGCTTTATGTGGCAGGCATATAAACTCAATATGTATTTACATTTAAAAGATTTACTTAACTGTTCAGTCTGAACCCTCTGCAAGGGGAAATTTTTTACTTAAGACCGATACGGCATTTTTGGAAGGAGTTACCACCTTCTGTGTATGAAAGCAGTACAGAATCATAAAATGGTTTGGGTTGGAATGGATTCCCAAAGTTCTTCTAGTCCAGCATCCTTGTAGTGAGCAGGGACGTACTCCACCAGATGAGGTTGCTCAGAGCTTTGTCAAGCCTGACCTTGAATGTCTGCAGGGATGGGAACTCGGCTACCACCCTGGGCAACCTGTTCCAATGTTCCACCACCCTCATTGCAAAGAGCTTGCTCCTAACATCCTCCCTTGTATAGATTGCACACGCTTACAAGTGTTTACCAACACTCAATAGGCATTAGAAGGGCAGATGCCTTCCTTTTGGCAGAACACGAAGTATGGAAAACACATTCTTGCCCTGTGAGACACCAAAAAGGTTTTTGGGGCATGCTAGATGAAGTAAGATCAGAAACATTCAGCTCAAGTTTCTCACAAAGAACTACTACACTTGCAACACCCTTTATTATCTTAGCCTCACCTTTCTGAGGGCTTGCGGTGTTTGGAGGCAGCTTTTCTGAATGAGCACCAAAACCAGCAGGGAGCCAATGAAAAGGAAGGAATACATTAAACCTCATATCATGCTAAAACGGCGTTCCTTCATTTCATCTGTCATCACTCAATAATAAGGCTGAGAGGTCTCTCTACTCCACTATTGAAAGGAGTATGATTTACTTCCAGGGAATGAGATGCCCTAGATGATGTAGCCCTGAGGAAAAGGACCTGGGGGTCTTGGTTGATGAAAAGCTCAACATGAGCCAGCAGTGTGTGTGCACAGTCCAGACAGCAACCATGTGCTGGGCTGCACCGAGAACAGTGTGGCCAGAAGGCAAAGGGAGGGGATTCTGCCCCTTTACTCTGCTCTCCTGAGACCTCACCTGGAGTCCTATGTACAGTTCTGGAGCTCCCAACACAAGAAGGACGTGGAACTGTTGGAGCAAGTCCAGAGGAAGCCACCAAGATGCTCAGAGGGCCGCAGCAGCTCTGTTATGAGGACAGGCTGAGAGAGTTGGGGCTCTGCAGCCTGCAGAAAAGAAGGCTTTAAGGAGACCTTGGAGTGGCCTTCCAGTATCTGAAGGGGGCTACAGGAAGGCTGGGGAGGGACTATTGACAAGGTCTTGTAATGACAGGATGAGGAGTAATGGGTTTAAACTGGTAGAGGGGAGATTGAAACTGGATGTTAGGAAGAAGTTGTTTGCAGTGAGGGTGGTGAGACACTGGCACAGGTTGCCCAGGGAGGTTGTGGCTGCTCCCTCCCTGGAGGTGTTCAAGGCCAGGTTGGACGAGGCCTTGAATGACCTATTCTAGTGGGAGATGTCCCTGCCTATGGCAGGGGGTTGGAACTGGATGATCTTTGAGGTCCCTTCCAACCTTACTGTTCTATGATTCTATGATTCTAGGTAAAGGCAGAGGTAATGGCTGATATCTTATTTTTAATATTCCAAACAGAATAGTTTTTTTAAGGTTACTATGTGGACAATTGGTGTGAAAACTGCCTTATTTTCTTCCTTTATTTTTCCTTTTGGGCCACGCAGACCCTGTGGGATAAATTGAGCAGCAGCATCTGCTCCAAGTGAAAACTGGAAAGCCCGAGTGAAAACACTTCCATAGTGTAAAGTGGGGATAGGAGAGAACCGAGAGACAGCAAGCTACGAATTCATAGTTTCAAATGTAGGAGTCTCTTCAGTGGAGTTAGGAATGGGCATGCTCTCAGCAAGGACAGAAAGGCTGTTTTCTGGGATTCAGAAGAGAACACATAGGGTTCATTGCTGCCTAGAAGGCCACTAAAAACTGTGTCACTAAGAATAAGGACACAAGCACACAGTGGGAAAGGAAACCTCTATACAAACACTTCCATTATAATCCATCTCACTGCTAGTTTCCCTTTTTTAAAGCAATTGGGTTTTGTTTGGAGCTGTAATGAAACACAGCTTTAAAGTTCAGAAGTTTTACGTGTCTTTGTTATATTCATGGTAGGAAAGGAGCCTTAAGCAGTTCCATTGCAAAGCTCCACCTGACTTGCAGATCTTGTAACAACAAAGGAAATACATAGTCTCATGGTGGCTGGGGGCAGCTGCTGCCTTGGGGCTGGAAATGGCCAGAGCAGAAAGGCCAAAAGAAAAATGTGAGAAACATGAAAGATAAGTCATGTTGCTCAAGTGGTGAACAGATGCACAATCATTTCTTTTTACTGATTACATAGTCCTCAGTTCCCAGCTTCCAGGCACACCACATTTCTCCTCAAGTGCGGGAGTTTCTTCTTTACCACATAAAGTTCGACTCTTTGGCAATTCTCATGCTTATAAATAAGTCCCAGTGTGTTAAAAGGCACAGAAGAATCAAACTCTCAGAGCTCCAGTTTTGGAGTTTTTCTTTTCCAGTTGCATTTGCTGCCTCCAATAATGATACTTAACAAAAAAGTGCATTGTTTTGTTTCATTTTGGGTTTTTAGTTTGTTTCTTTGTTTTTTGTTGGGTTTTTTTTTTTTTGGTGGGTTGGGGTTTTTTTTTTTTTTTTTTTTTTGGGGTGGTTGAGGTATTGCAAAATCTAAGGAAGAACGTGTTATAGGAACTGTANTGGTGGAGGTATTGCAAAATCTAAGGAAGAACGTGTTATAGGAACTGTATTTCAAAGGCTATTTGAACTGAAAATAGTAACTTCTAACTGCTATCAAGTAGGAGAAGGCAATATACAGAATCTAGATGATGTATTTCAGCCCTGTTGCAACTGAAAGAAAATAAATGTTTGAAGCGTGAATAAGCTGCCTTTCAACTTTTACAGCCTACCTTGTTTCTGTTGTTGCCTAGTTTGTCAGGTCAGGTAGAAACAAGTTGTGCTGGTTTGAGGCTAATTGGAATATTTTAATAGAGAAAATTATATTATAGGCTGTGAAAGGAAAACAATGGTGATGTCTACTTCGCTCATAGGCTTGCTGAGATGTTTAAGAAAAAGTACTTAAAGATAAGTCAGTGTCTCTGGGGCACAGCATCTTGGGCAGTCTAGCTTCTGGCTTCTCCTCTCTGCTGAGCAACCTCACTAACCACTTCCCTTCTAACCCCCCTGGCCAATCCTCCAAACTCACCGCTTCTGGCTTCTCCTCTCTGCTGAGCAACCTCACTAACCACTTCCCTTCTAACCCCCCTGGCCAATCCTCCAAGCTCACCTTGCGCGTAAGACAAACCTTGGAGTAAGGTATAGGGGTGGGGAGAAAGTGGAAGGGTGGTTGGGAGCCCCTCCTGGGGTCTCTGATTTCTGAGGGGAGTTGTGTTTCTGTATTACCTTTACCTTGTATATTTCTGTAAATATTCCTGTATATAGTGTATATATCTACTTGTATATTGTGCTGAGCTGTAAATAGAGCTTCACCTCTTAACTTCCAGCCTGCTGAGTTCTAGTCTGGGTCATTTTACAAAGTGTGGGCGGGCAGGGAACTCCCAAACCGTCACACAAGTACCTGAAGCCTTGCAGCTTCCTTATGTTAGAGAGACAGACTGACCGGGTTAAGTGTCGCCTGTGCCCTTTTCTCGACACAGGAGGATTGTAGAGTGTCCTGTTTCCTTGAGCTCCGTGGAAGAAAAAAACAGTTGGGAGCTTAAATACTTTCAAGCAGACGTGGCAAAAATGTCGCCTGTCTCTTTTCAGTGCCTTGCTTCTGGATGCTTCTTTAGTGCTGTCTTCCTCTTGAATTACTGTGCCCCTCTCTAACATGGCTGGACAGATGGTTTCCTAGCCCTCGCTTGCACCATGAGGTAGCTTTTGCTGGTTCTAGCTGTTTTGCTACGTATGTGGGATGTTATTTCTCCCTCCATTTACCCTGAAGTAAAGGAACTTAATAAAACCATTAGTTCTGCCATGCTTTATGAGATCACTCAATAGTAGACTACAAATTTTCCAGTGGAGCAAGGTCTTGTAAAAAAGACAAACACTGTGAATCTTCTGTGTGACCTTCTCTAGGTGATCTTGCTCTGACAGGGAGGTTGGACTGGATGACCTTTCGAGGTGCCTTCCAACCCCTAGTATCCTTTGAGTCCTGTGAGTCTCACTGCATCCAAAACATAAGGATGTTTTAGCAGAAGGGCAGCAGCTTAAAAAGGTTGATTCTTTAAACTGCAGTTATTTGCTTGCAGTCCGTAATCCACTAGTCCTTAATAACTATCAAATTGAGTTGCAGTGGGTTTGCTGTAATTTGTTTATGAAACAAAGTAATTTTCTCACTTTCATTTTGTCATAATTTCATGAAGCATATAATTAGTGTCACATTTTTGTCTTCCACCCACATGGATACTATTCTGTTGGAAAAAAACCCCACACCTATGCTTTCACACAGCATGAAAGAAATCTTGTACAGGTAATATCTAGACTGGTTTAAGGCAAAAGCCACACAGCACGATGCTCTTAAGGTCTCCAGTAATGATAAGCATTAAGATGGTTAGGCCAAACCTTGTCACAAAGATTGTTCAAACAGTTATTAAGCATTTGCCTCACATTCAAGAACCTATGACACTTGGAGGCAGCTGAGCCTCCAACAGCAGTCAACACTGAAGATATGATTTTATGTTAATAAGTTTGGTGGCACTGCTGGGTGTACAAGGTCTCTGTTCCAGGTCCCAGCCACTAAGTCTTGTCATTCTGGCACCTTGGCACTGTACTGACAAAAGCACCTATGTGGCCACAGTATGAATGAGTTAGATTGGGGAAATGGACTTACTGAAAAAGAAGTCTTTGTACTTCTGCTGACACCACAGCCTCCACTGCCTGCTTTCCTACCTGTTTATATCCACTCATTCCTCTCAGCAGGATTTGTTTAAATAAAGAGCAGGAATCACTTGAGAGAATGCATTGAGCCCTTCATTTGCTTCACTTGCTCGTCTCCAGCACCTTTTGAGCTGTTGGTGCAAGGTAGCTGCCTTTTCCTTTGCATTCCTTCCCCAAGCCTGCTATAACTGTCTTTTCTGTGACTGGTGGCAGCACTGCTGCAGAAAGGTGCCGAGGCAGCATTAATAAGCTGCTTTTACACTGTCCAGGTCCACTTGAATAGCTTTGCCTTGTGTTTGCAGGATGCCAACTTCCTGGGGAATGGTGGCTTGCTCTTGCAGAGCCAGGATTACCTCACGAGGCTTGGCTACCCATGCTCCACATATTTCTAGGGATGTGCTTGCAACTCTGCAGCACAGTAGCTCTCACGAGTGGGGAACCAGTGCCCCTGTGGTGGTTTGTGCTGGAGGCTAGCTACATCCCTTCCCAGCCCACATTTATTACAGGCTGTCAGTAGCTAGCATTAAAGTGCTTTCCACATGCTCAAAAGTTGAAATTGTTAGTTATACTGTTGGACCACTTCTTAATTCCAATTCTAATGGTTAAATCCATTTGGGTCTTTTTGTTGGAATTTATTGCTTGCTGAAGGTTCATTAACATGGTTAGGGTAGACTGGTGCAGTTGTTAAAAAAAGAGGCAATCTCTCTATGCTAAAACATCCCAACTCAAAACTGCTCTCCCTGCTGCCACCAAATAAACTCTAGCAAATAAAGTGATTAGTATGCACATGTGTGTCTGTAATGTTGCTCCCTGGTGGGTTTTGTGAGACCCTCTGAGATTGTCTGCAATAGTCACTCCACACAAGAACAGGATACTATTCTTTGGCATTGTTGGCTTTGAAATTCTGACATTAGACATACTGGGTATGAAATAGTTAGCTATAATTTACTATGCTTTTCAGTTGAAGGTTAGTATTTTTCCAAAAGTAGGAGTCTAGGCATTTACCAAGAGACCATTTCTTTCTTTGGCACTCATTTCACTGAGTGATTCTAGTAGTAACTCACTCTATGAGCCAATGGCAGCATCAAAAGCAGCATGGGCAGCAGATCCAGAGGGGATCTTGCCACTTTGCTCTGGGGAGACCTCGCCTGCAGTACTGCGTCTGGCTCTGGTGCCCTCAGTACAGGAAGGACATGGAGCTGATGGAGCAGGTCCAGAGGAGGGCCATGAAAATGATCAGAGGTTTGGAGCAGGTCTGATATGAGGACAGGCTAAGGGAGCTGGAGGTGTTCAGCCTGGAGAACAGAAGGCTCCAGACCTAATAGAGGCCTGCCAGTGCCTGAAGGGAGCTACAGAAGGCTGCAGAGAGACTGTTTGCAAAGGACTGCAGGGACAGGATGAGGGCAATGGCTTCAGGCTAAAAAAGAGCAGATTTAGATTGGATGTTAGGAACAAGTTCTGCACCTTGAGGGTGGTGGAGTACTGGAACAGATTGCCCAGGGAGGTGGTTGGGGCCTCATCCCTGGAGATATTGAAGGTGAGGCTGGGAAGAGCTGTGGGCAACCTGATCTAGTTGAGGATGTCCCTGCTGAGTGCAGAGGGGGTTGGACTGGATGAGCTTTGGAGGTCCCTTCCAATCCAGACCATTCTGTGATTCTATACTTTCTCCTCTGCATTTATTTGCAAGACACCAAGCTTTTTTTATAGGCACATCTTCTGCCAGTGGCCTTGCTAGAAAAAAAACTATAGGAAGGTTCCCTACTATTGTTAATTGAACTACATTTTTTAAAAATTTTAATTCCCTATATAGCCATCCTTCTTCTGGAATGAAGAATTCTTTTTGATTTAACTTTAATCACTTTTTAGAGTGCATAATCTGAGCTAAGAACATTTTTAATCCTACAAAAAGACTGTTTCAGGAGGAGGAAGGGAGAAGCTCTACCAATATAATTGTGTTGAATTATAGTGTCATACTGAAAACAAAAATCTTGTTTTAACCAGTAAAAATTCTGATTTTTATCAATGTTTGATTTTATAGATTTGAAGTGACTATATGGTTTCAGTGTCTTATCTTTCAGTAGAGCAGAAAGAAGAAAATTATAAACCTAAAGAAGATGTGCATATGTCTCTATTTAACCCATATATGGGCTAAATGATAAAAAGTTACTCTTATCACCCAATGACCCCTCCCCAGCCAAGAAAAGGAGACCCACAGGTCTAATGACAATATGTGGTGGTTTTGGGATTTACCCCCAAAGGAGTAAATAACCACACTTGCACAGAACCTGGAAGTTGAATTAAATTATTATTTACAAAATTACTAATACAGACTAAATACAAAAGGAAACTAAATATAAAAGGTAATCAACATATACATACATATAACCCAACAATAGCCCAGACCCCCCTGGAAAAAGCCCAGAGGCTGTTTCCAGCTAACAAATATTAATCTCCCATCCTTGCCATTGTTCTTACCATAACGAACAGAATGAGGAGGACAAGCAAGCAAAGCCAGGAGAGAAAAAGGGGGAAAGAAGCAAGAAGAACCAATAACAAACTGTGCTTCAGATTATAGAGACACTTTGCAGACTGATGGAACAGGATAAAGATATCTCTTATGTTCTGTTCAGCCCCTTGGAGATGTCTATCCCTCTGGACTCTCTCAGATTCCCTGAAAGACTTTTGTTTACAACTAGAACATTAGTCTTAGACCAACCTGTAACACAATATAAAGTATATATAAAGTATATAAAGTTATAGTCAGCCCAGCAAATGTATGCTGGTCACAGTAAACAGGAAGGCAGCCCTCAGGAGCAGAATGGTAAGCAAGCCTCTGCAGGAACGGGGAGAAGGAGGAGAAGGAAGAGGAGGAGCAGGAGCAGCTCTTGTCCTCAGCCTGTATGATGAGTGTGATGCTTATGGCTGGGCTACACCTATGAGTCCATCCAGCTCAGTCAGTTGCCCCGGCTAGCTGGGAAGTGCTAATGGCCTGCAGATGATAACTAACCTGTGATTCTGTCCTGGTAAAGCCAGGACAGCAGGGAATACTTTTTCACCAGTTAACACTAGTTGATACAGTTGGACTTGAGGACTTTAGAGGTCTTTTCCAACCTTAAGGCTTCTATGACTCTACAGTAAAAGGACTCTGTCCCTAAAGTTTGCTTGACTTCTCTATAGAACTGCAGGAACAATTTTGTCAGATCTCTTAATAATCTAGGTTATATCCTCCAACCTCTCCCTAGTGCTCATAATCTTCTAAACATACATTGCTGATTTTCCTGCAGTAACAAAGAGAAAATACTGCCAAAAGATGTTGCCATTTTGCACCTTCTCTATTTAATGTAGCAGAAATCATTGACTTCCTTCAGGAACAGTTCTTAGAAGGTGTAACTTCACAAATTTCTTTGCTGTCATCCCCATACTGCTTTAATTAAAAAAAAAAAAAAAAAAAAAAGACTGGATTTTATTGTGAGGAGGCAACCATTTGGGGCCAGTATTAGAGTTCTTCAGTAATTCGATTAGCACAAGTGTCTGGGCTAATTATCAGTACAATGTTATTGATAGCCATTACCTTATTGCTACCCTGATAAAATGCTGTAACCTGTTTTGATCCATCAGCTTCGTTCTTTACACAGTTCATTGGATAGATAAACCATCAAGGTACTGATGAGGATAAGGCATTCCTCCTATTTATCATAGGTTAATAAAAAATGATAGTACTTATACCTCATCTAAGATAATACTTTCCAACCACATCATCTTTCTGGTAATCACCATTTAATTTGGCAGAATCAAGCACCTGTAGCTCTAAGGGATCTATTTTCCAACTAGTTACAGAGCAGATGGGCTCATTTAATTAATTCCTAGTATGAAAAGTTCCATTAGATAATTACATTAAGTCAAGACCTCATTTTTACACCTCACCTGGCATAGAAGCTCTTGCCATATTAAGGAAATGGAGTCATCACAATGATGTGCTGCTGTTGTTGTTGCTCTGAAGAAGCTGTGAAGAGTCTGGAGAATAAATCTTATGGAGAGTGACTGAACGAGCTGGGGTTGTCTAGTTTGAAACTGAGGTGGCTGAAGTGACCTCATGGCTCTCTGCAGCTACCTGAAAGGAGGTTGTGGGGAGGTTGGTGCTGGTCTCTTCTCACATGTAGTTAGTGCTAGAACAAGATGGCCTCAAGCTGCAGCAGGGTAGGGTTAGACTGGACTTTAGGAAATTTTTTTTTCATGAAAAGAGGGATTAGGCACTGGAATGTGCTGCCCAGGGAGGTGGTGGAGTCACCAACCCTGGATGTGTCTAAAGGTGGTTTGGATGTGATGCTTGGGCATATGGTTTAGGGTGAACCTTGCAGAGCAGGGTTGTCAGTTGGATTTGATGATATTGAGGGGCTTTTCTGACCTGAATGTTTCCGTGATTCTGGTAGCAAGGCCAGAGGAGCAGCTGGGCTGAGTCTGGTCAGGCATCTGTTATGGGGTGCACAGGGAGATGTGCCTGTGGTGCTAAAATACCATTTTTATGAAATTGAGTTCTGTATGTTCAAATTGGCTCCATCCTTCCCCCTTCAAGTTTCTCCTCTCCTCTTTCTGTTTCTCCTTCCCTTTCCCTTTTCTGTTAATTGACGGAGTAATGAGAAGCTATGAATAATTGTTATGCCTGCAGCTGTAACAGGTTTCATTGATTAGGGGAATTTGCATTATTGTCTTCTCAACTGACAGAAGATTCTCCTTGGGTTTTGTTGGGGGTTGTTTGGTTAATGAAAAATGTTCATATTTATTAAAGACTGCTACCAGGATTTGGTAGATTTAGACATAAATGAATGAAGTTCGCAACAGATAAATGGTGAGATAAGGAAGGATCTTCAGCAAGTGGAGTTTCTGTCTCAAATACTCTCCCAATCTTTTTCGTATTTTTAATACCCACTCAAGAAAATTGCCTTGAGGAGATTCTTGTGATGCTAATGGTTATTTCCTGTCTGCTGCCACAGGTGGTAAGACCTTGTGAAGGTTCTAACAAAGGCACCTTCTGTAGTTAAAGTTGGGCTTTAAAGCTGTTGTACATGTATCTTAAAATGAGATCATCTGACTTTGGTAAAGAGTAACCTAATGAGGTTCAACAAGAAGCGCAGAGTCCTGCAGCTGCGAAGGAACAATAAACTGCACCAGTACAGGTTAGAAGGTAATCTGCTAGAGAGCAGCCCTGTGGAGAAGGACCCAGGAGTGCTGGTGGACACCAAGTTCTGTATGGCACAGCAATGTGCCCTGATGGCCAGAAAGGCCAGTGGGGTCCTGGGATGCTGTATTGGTTAGAGTTTAGCTTCTCAGGGGAAACCAATACAGTGATAATAGGATGTCTTCCCGCCCCCCCTCCCCCCCTTGGATAAGGGAGAGAAAAAAAGGCAGAAGGGGTAAAGCCACCCACAGAACAGTCTGACCGTGATTTGGAAGGTAAAAGAGAAAACTTTAACAACAAATGAATGGTATTTAAAGTAGGGGAGTTACAAATAGGTATAGGGAAGGGATAGCAAGGTACAAAAGATATATATACAACCGGATTGGATGGCAGGAGTCCGGAGAGATGCCCACCACATGG
>VWYK01093566.1:0-17570 GCA_013399775.1 Semnornis frantzii
CTAAACCTACACTGCTCCAGTTTTAAGTAATTTCCCCATGTGCTGTCACTACCAGCCCTTCTAAACAGTCCCTCTNCTACCAGCCCTTCTAAACAGTCCCTCTCCAGCCTTCCTGTAAGTTCCTTTCAGATATTGAAATGCAGTTGTAAAGTTTCCCTGGGACCTTCTGTTCTCCAGGCTAAACATCTCCAACTCTCTCAGGTTGTGAGAGGTGCTCCAGCCCTCTGACCACCTTTGTGTCCCTCCTCTGGATCTGCTCCAGTAGGTCCATGTGCTTCTTGTGGTGGGGCTCCCAGAGCTGGACACAATACTCCAGTTGAGGTCTCAGCAGATCAGAAAGGGAGAATCACTTCTGTGGATTTCAGAGATCACAAGGAGAAAGCTAGACTATACAAATCCTTAGCATCCTCAGCCCAGTTCAGGTCAGCTTCCCTGTTCAACATTTTAAACTGTAAGGTTGCCTCTTACCCTCTCTCCTTCAGTCTTGCAACCTTCTTTATCCCCTTCACAAAGAAGGAGAAAGTTTAGAGAAATTTCATAGAATCGTAGGATGATTTGGGTTGGAAGAGACTTCCAAAGGTCACCTAGTCCAACCCCCTCTGCAGTAAGCAGTGGCATCCTCAACTAGATCAAGTGGCTCAGAGCCCTGTTGACCCTTACAGGTGTCTCCTTTAGTTTCCCTGGGTAGATCATTTGGGACAAGAATTTGGAGATGTCCTGGCTAACTACAGGGGGCGTGGACAAGATACCTTTGAGGGTCCCTTTCAGCCCAAAGCATTCAGTGTAATTCTGTATAGTACTTGCAATATGTGCCTGAGAAAGGCAGCAGGTTTACATTGCTGAAAACCAGGTAGCTCCCAGCACTGCTACACCAGGTCCACATTCCTGCTTTTATGTTCATAGGACTCCAGGAACAGTAAGGTAGACTGAAGTTAATCACACACGCTCCACAGTCAGAAAGCCAACACAAAAAAAGTTGTTTCTTTTGGGAAGTAACTGGAAGCAAGTTCCCATCCCATACTTCAACAGATGCTTATGTCAGGAGTACCAATGTTGCCAAAGTCAGAGGGCACAGTGACATTTATTTAGCTGAAGTGTTGTGTACTGAACTGAATTTGATGGCTCCAAGAATTATAAAGACTGAATAGATTTTGCAAATGCCTAATTTTCCTGTAGGCCAATAGAAACAGCTTTCCCAAATTCATAAAAAACTTAATTACACTGTGCTCTATTTCAACAAGTGGTACTGCAAAGCTAGCAGCAACCAATAACAAGGACAGCAACCACCACCACCAGCACCACGCTTTGCAACACTTTCCCATCAAAGGTTTCTGAACCATCTAGGAGCAATGAACACAACTAACTGACATGCTGACATTTTGACAGACATAAGGGAAAGCTCAGGAAAATTAAACCACTGCCCAGCAGAGCAGCTCTGACTTCATTAATAGCGAGTGTTCCACCGAGTACAAGCACATTTCCAAGTGAAATTCAGGATATTTGCTACATTTCTGCATAACTGAGTTAGATGCTTGAATAATAAAAGGTCACACATCATATTCACACAGTTGCTGCATTTTTGATTTGTGGAGGGCTTCAGCTGCTCTGAATTGAAATGTGAGGTTGCTGAACAAACAGTCTCTAGGTCTGAGAGTGCTTGGTTACTTGGTAAACTGGAAACTAGTTTTATCTTCCAAGTATGCTTTGAGACCTGCTCTATCAACGGGCAGAGTGTGTAAATTTACAGATAACAGCTTGCAACTGAGTTTTACATTCTTCTCCCCACCTCTCTTTTCCACATGATGTATAAACAGCTGCCCAGAAGAACATTCACTGGGATATCAGAATATCTAACTTCCAGTACTGAAAATATTTCCATTGCACATGTGAAATCCTTCAGGCTTTGAACAGCTGACAAACCGCACACTGAACCAAACTAGTAACACACACAGTGACAAATCTGCAAGTAATGCAGAGTTTTCCAACAGATTTTTGCGTTGCTATCCCTTAAGTGACTCCTAGTAGGATATTCCACTGCTTCCTACAGTGTCACTTCAAGCTCTCCTAGACAGTTGTGGCTGCTAGCAAAGGCAAGCTAACACAACATAACAGATGCAGGCATTAGGAAAGGCACTGAATGGTTCTCTTGCTCTAAAGGAGTCTGTTCAGAACCCACTCCACTGTGAGCTGTGGCCAGCCCCAGACCACTGGATAAGTTCTGTCTTGAGGGATATATGTCCATCTCCAGAAAGCAGGGACCACAGTCTGATCTCTATAAAAGCTGCAGTGTGTGCCTTAAGCAAAAGACACTGAGCAGGCTTCCATGTGAAAGATCAGATCTCGTGATCTTCCTCAATGTGTCTCAGAGCAGAATTTGGCCTTCTGTTTGTTGACAAGGGCACTGGGACAGTCAGGGCACAGCAAGCACTCAAAATGTGAGCCATGGCCATTTGTGGAGAGAGCTCTAACTGGTTTGCAGGCATCCAAGGCAGCGAAAAAAGCAGAGCCATATATTGTACTAAGATATGAAGTTCAGCAAGGCCAAGTACCAGGTCCTCCACTTGGGTCACAAAAATCCCATGGTAAGCTACAGACCTGGGCATGTGTGGTTGGAAAGCTGTGACTTGGTCATGGGGGTGTTGGCTGACAGTCAACTAAATATGAGTCAGTAGTGTGCCCAAGTGGCCAAGAAAGCCAGTGGCATCCTGGGTTGTATCAGAAACATTGTGGCCAGGGGGAACAGAGAGGTGATCACCTCCCTGTACTCAGCACTGCTGAGGCCACACCTTGAGTACTGTGTTCAGGTCTGGGCCCATGACTACAAGAAAGACATTGAGGTGTTGGAGTGTGTTGGAGAGAAGGGCAACAAAACTGGTGAAGGCTCTGGAGCAAATGGCCTATGAGGAGGATCTAAGGCAACTGGGGGCGTTCGGTCTACAGAAGAGGAGGCTGAGGGAAAACCTCATTGCTCTCCACAACCACCTGAAGGAGGGTTGGAGTGAGGAGGTGCAGCCTCTTCTCTCTGGTTTCAAGTGACAGGACTAGAGGAAATAGTTTCAATCTGTACCAGAGAAGGTTCAGGGTGGGTATTAGAAAATACTTCTTCATTGAACGGGTTCTCAAACATTGGAATGGTCTGTCCAAGGCAGTGGTGAAGTTACCATCCCTAGAGGTGTTTGAGAGGTGTGTGGACCTGGTGCTTAGGGATATGGTTTAGTTGACCTTTCAGTGCTGGGTCAAGGGTTGGACTGGATGATCTTTGAGGTCTCCTCCAACTGGATGTTTTCTGTGAGTCTGTAAACCATGAATGTGTCAAAAGAGCTGTGTGCACACATGTGGGCAGACTGGACTAACACTGTCTGGAACACTCAAGGATGCAAGACAAATAATTTCCTTAACTGTTTTCCGGACAAAGCATAAGGCTCAGGAACTCCTTGTTGTGCTTTGAGTTTCCCATCAGTTACAGAGGCTAACATGATTGCTGTGTGAACCTGACCTAACATGCATTGATACCAATGCTCAAGACAGAGAGGCACAGCACAAAATTTCCTTAACACCCTATCCTAACACATAACCACATCTGGGAGCTTTTCCTGTTCTGCTTTCCTTCATTTCATCCATTCTCTATTTTAAACTACTGCTGGTAGAAAGGTAAGGAAATAAAATAAATGAAGACCTGCTTGTGCATTTTGATCAGAGATCTAAAAAAAGCTTACAGCTTCAAAGAGCTGTAAGGAGAAACATCAGAAGTTCAGTAGGGATGAATTTTGAAGGAGATAGTTTAGATTTTTTATTCTTTTTTTTTTTTTTGCTTATGGAAGCCTTCCACACATACTGATTATTTTGACTGAACCCTGCCTGAACTGTGAGTCCGAAGCAGATCCACATAAACATATCAAGATGACAGCTGTAGATGCCCCCAAAATGTGAAGTTTTCAGAATATTTGGCTTTTTCCAGCCTGAGTTTTGCAGACAATGGTTATGTCTCTACCACAGTCGATGCTGTGATTGTAAACCGGAGTGCACCTAATTGCCTTTAGTCTGCAACAAAGCTCAGCCTAGGCTCTAGCTGAAAGCCTCTGTCTTCTCTGGTGGGGCTCAGAGTCTAAACAGCTGTAAGCATTGCCACTGCCCCTGGGAAGGCAACTAGATAGTTTATTGCTAGGTAGCTTTTTGCCCATGGCCTGTTTCACAGCTAGGCACAAAACAGTCCTATGAGCAGATGAATGCCAGACCTGACTCTACCACTCAAAAGCCTCTCCTGCAAAGCATTTTCAAGCAAGGATGAGCATTAATGACTGCCCTTTAACCCATTCTGTTAAATATTTGTCAGATGTATCTGAAGGTATAAGGACAAAGAAAACACTTTAAAAATGTTTTCCAGGGCTGGATTTGCTTTGACATGGCAATTAATACATCATGGAGATTAAACCAACCTTCTCAGTCATCCTGTCCATCTTTCTAAAGATTAAGTTTTTCTCTAGAACTATCTCAAGTATTGTATTCAGTTTAATGAAAAAAAATCTCTAAGTCTTGAAGGCGTTGCATCTTTTCAGCAGAAAACTGTTCCACACTACAACAGATCCTGCCAGGTGCTTCTCCTGTTATTTACCGAGGACAAAAACGCAGCTTTGCACATCAGACTTACAAATATCCTCAGTCCATGCCATGCTCAGTAACTCTTCCACACTCTTTCTTCTATTTCATGATTCAAAATTCCTACCATGCAGAGAGAGAAAACATAAAAGCAAAGCCTAGAGAGGCACACTACCTGTGGTACACCCAAAGGAGTCTTTCTCTACTGACAGAAGGTGTTAGAGCTGCTCTCCCTTTTGCAGGAACTCATTGTGCCCTTCCTTACACAACAGGATGCCAATCCAGTATCTGAACTGGACCACAAAACTTCTTTGTGTTGAGAGGCTTTGCTTCCCAAGCTGAAGAACATATTCCAAACCTCAATGGACTCCAATACATTCAGAAACATAACAATTTTTCCCTTAAACAAGCCAAAACTCCCCTGCATCTTTCATTTCTTGTCTGCCTAATTATTGGTTGTCTACCCACGGCATCTGGAGATAAGGCCCTACTTTAACTATTCAATACAAATGTCATCTCTTTGCCTGTCCTTGTAAGCCATAAACAAAAGAATCAAAAAGGAAATTGCCTTGCATCAAGGCACTGAGGCAAAGATCATCAACTAAGGGTTCAGCCATTGGTGTTGTCACGGGTATCTTGCATGACTCAGACAAGCTGTCAGCAGACAGCCTCACAGCTGTGTTTCGGCACTACATGGTTCCCAGCTTCTTGATTTTGCCCTCTCTCCAACTCCACACCACAAGTGTTTGTTTCTCTCGCTCTCGGTCCTGTGAGTGTGCAGCAAATGCTTCTAGCATGCACTGTGAAAGTCAATAAGCATTCAAGGGTAATCTGCATGGCAACAAGAACCATTATGACATGGACATATGAGGTAGCCATAATCCTCATCAGATAAACAACTGGTCAAGACAAGTATCCATCCCTCCTCCACAAGTTTTGAAGAACATCTGTGCTTTTCTTGTGTTAAAATACCTTGCATTCTTAATTTCTTCACCTTGACACTTACAGGAAAAAGAAAAAAATCCTGCCTGACAAACCTGGTGGCCTTCTATGAAAAGGTCATAACATCAATGAGGGGTGAGCAGCTGATGTAATTTACCTGGACCTGAGCAAAGCCTTCGACGCTGTACTGCATGACAGCCACTGGTGAAACATGGGTTTAGTGGATGGACCACTAGATGGATAAAGAACTGGCTTGATGAACACACCCAAAGAGAAGCTGTCGATGGCTCCATTGGAGGCCAGTGACAAGTGGAGTCCCTCAGGGATCGGTCCTGGAACCAGTCTTTTTCAACATCTTTGTTGGCGTCATGGGCAGTGGCATCGAGTGTAGCCTCACTAAGTTTGCTGGCAACACCAAGCTGTGTGGTGCAGCAGACAGTTGGAGGGAAGGGATCCATCCAGAGGGACCTGGACAGGCTGCAGAGATGGGCACAAGCCAACCTCATGATGTTCAACAAGACCAAGTGCAAGGTCCTGCAGCTGGGTCGGGGCAATCCCAAGCATAAATACAGGCTGGGCAGTNTTGAGGCTGAGGGAGTTTGGAGGAGAAGGCTCTGAGGTGACCTTATTGTGGCCTTTTAGTATCTTAAGGGATCCTACAAGAAAGCTGGGGAGGGACTTTTTAGGATGTCAGGAAGTGATAGGACTGGGGGGAATGGAACGAAGCTAGAAATGGTTAGATTCAGACTGGATGTTAGGAAGAAGGTCTTCACCACAAGGGTGGAGAGACCCTGGAATAGGTTGTCCATCACTGGAGGTTTAAGGCCAGGCTGGATGAGGCTCTAGACAGACTGACCTAGTGTGAGGTGTCCCTGCCCATGGCACAAGGGGTTTGGAACGAGATGATCCTTCCAACCCTGACTGATTCTATGATTCTAAGTTAGCTTAAAAAGGTAGTAAATGTCATCTATTCTGCATCTCCATCTTAGCCACCACAGAACCTTCTGTTTCCTACGGAAATTCAAAAAGTAAGCACTCCAGAATTAAGTGTTGCATCAAGGAAGAATAAAAATACCAAGACAGAGGTCACTTGTTTCCTCTTTTTTCATTTGAATGAATCGCATTGGAGACCCACAGTGCAAAGGGCTTTGCAGTAGATTTAAAGCAAAAATTGTTTTTCCGATCAAACTGTATTGCTGTTAAGTGAAAAAAAAAGTTATTAAGTACCTCCTGCATGTAAACTTGAAGAATCACTGTTACACCACTAGATATTTTATGTGAAATCAGTGCTTTTATTCCCTGAACACTTTAACTCTTTCTGACTTTTTTGTGCATGTAACACAAATTAAGTCAAAAAATGCAGCTTTCAACAAGATATTTTTTTTGAGCATGGAAGTCGAGCACTAAAACTGGTACCTGAATCCAGTGGGATGTAAGATTTGTTGATTTTAAGCAAGTAAAGACTGTTAGGATTGTAGCAGAAGAGAACTACCACAGTAGAATCAGATAATTGTTTTGGTTGGAAAAGACCTTTAAGATCAAGTCCAACTAACAGCACCATGGCCCAAAGTGCCGAGTCCACGCATTTGTTGAACACTTCCCTGGGAGGTGACTCCAACACCTCCCTAAGCAGTCTGCTCCAATGCCTGACCACTCTTCCAGTAAAGAAATAATTTTTCCTAATATCCAACCTAAACTTTCCCTGGCACAATTTCAGGGCATTTCCTCTCATTCTATCAGTTGATACTAGAAAGAAGAGACTGACCTCTCCTCAGTCCAAGTTCCTTTAGAAATACACCATTAAGGTAAGAACAAACCATTAAGGAAAAACTTTGCCTTCATGAAGCTTTCCAAAAGGCCCTAACACCTCTCTTCTGACAGCAGGAGCATATTCATTCATTATGACCAAGTTCAGCCAAAATTTTGCTAATATTAAACTTCAAACAGCACTATAGCATCAGACATTTCAATTAACTACTTATTTGTTCCAAATAATTTGGCAGAGAGTGAACACAGTTCATTTTAAAAGGAGTTAAGATTATCATGTGCAAGAAGACATACAGTCCCTCATTCAAGAATAATTACTGGGTCACTGTAAATAACATCTGCAGACTTACTGTAAATCATTTTGGTGACAGAAGGTACTGCCATGCAGTCTGATCAACATTACCAATGAAGCACAGCCAATTATTTTGATATGCTTGTATGACAGATTGCTGTTATTACTCAACATTAGGATGTTTGTTGTAGTTGCACAGAGCTGCCATCCCCCAGACTTCCTGCTTTGTACTCTCTAAAAAGCATCTCTGCAAAAATTTCAACTGGGCTGAAAAACAAGGATGAGGGTTTTCTTTCAATGGTAACATGCAAAGTCCAACTTCAAGCCACATTTTCTCCTCTAGCAATCTGTAACTCCTCTAAGTCCAACTTCAGCGAGCTTGAAATGTGTATAGCACAAATTATCTTGTGTCATAGCTTCAGCACCTTCCCTCATCACCAGTGTCTGCACACAGAATGCAACCAATATGTGCATTTTGCATGACACAACATTGAACCAAGCTTCCTCCTCCTGCTGAGCTGGAATATCTGAGAGCAATATAACATAGAAGCACAGAGTTGTTGTGGTTGGAGAAGACCTTTAGGATCATATCCCTTTGCTTTAGGGAAACATGACCTAATATTACCTAACAAAGCACAGTTGCTTTATCTACTGATCATTGCAAAGGGGCCACAGTAATTCCAGTCACATTATGTTGCTGTTGTTAGGTCAAAACTAGGGTAAAACTTCTTGTCTCGGGGACAGAAGACTTCCCCAGACTCTTTTAGACTTGAGGGCCAGACAACTACAGTTCAAGGAATTCAGCTGTTTCTTTCTGAAGATGGATGTCCAATGGCATTGAGATTTAACGAGGCTAAGTGCCAGGTTCTGCACTTTGGCCATAACAACCCCACACAGTGATACAGCCTGGGGACAGAGTGACTGGAGAGCAGCCAGGCAGAGAGAGACCTGGGAGTACTGGTAGACAGCAGCTGAAGATGAGCCAGCAGTGTGCCCAGGTGGGCAGGAGAGCCAATGGCATCCTGCCCTGGATCAGGAACAGTGTGGCCAGCAGGACCAGGGAGGTTATCCTGCCCCTGTACTCAACACTGGTCAGGCCACACCTTGAGTCCTGTGTCCAGTTCTGGGCCTCTCAATTTAAGAAAGATGTTGAGGTGCTGGAACATGTCCACAGAAGGACAAAAAGTCTGGTGAGGGGCCTGGAGCACAGCCCTGCGAGGAGAGGTTGAGGGAGCTGGGGGTGTGCAGCCTGCAGAAGAGGAGGCTCAGGGGAGACCTCATCACTCTCTACAGCTACCTGAAAGGAAGTTGTGGCCAGCTGGGGGTTGGTTTCTTCTCCCAGGCAATCAGTGACAGAATGAGAGGACAGTGTCTCAAGTTGTGCCAGGGGAGGTATAGGCTGGATATTAGGAGGAATTTCTTTGCAGAAAGAGTGATTGGCATTGGAATGTGCTGCCCAGCGAGGTGGTGGAGTCGCTGTCCCTGGAAGTGTTTAAAGAGACTGGATGTGGCACTTGGTTTAGTTGATGAGAAGGTGATGGGTAATAGGTTGGACTGGATGATCTCGAAGGTCTTTTCCAACCTGACTGATTCTGTGATCCTATGGAAGGTTACAAAGAAGGTATGTGAGTAATTTGGGCTGCAATATGCAGACAAAATAGGCCAGAAGACATTGCTGTGCAGACTGTCTAGAGCTGATGAAGCAGAGGACATGCCTGTGAAAATGTGAAGGTAGTAAGAGAGGCCCAAACACTACAGCTGGGTTTGCCACTGAGATTTGCACCATTCCATGTTCATCTTCCATTTAATTTTGGACCTGATGACCTTAAAGATGAATTCTCTGATTCATGTTTCATGGTATCTCACACGCTTCAGGTAAATAATGAATTATTGTCCTCAGATACTTATTTTTACATCTGCATCCACCTCAATGGGAGTCTGCAGGCACTGCCAGCCACTGCCAATCACTCTGGTTTTGAATAGCATATCTCTGAGGAGGCTGATGTGCTGCCTGCTTCTCTTACCCAATTTTCTTTTCTCTAAAAGCAGCACACCTACAGCTATTTAATACCGAACCCCCCATCACCTTGAAAATCTCCAGTGACTCAAAGAGAAGTTAATGATCTGAGAGGATATTCCTGCTGCACCACCCAACTCTCACATTTTCCTCTTCCACTCCAAATATTCAATTATTTAATTCCCAGGTTTCAACTCTCTAACCACTTCCCTGGATTTCTAGCTCAGAAGCAGAAATAAAGGCAGTCTAAAATGCAAATTGCGAGGATGTCAGGAGGATGGGGTCAGTCTTTGTTCAGCGGTGCTCAGTGACACGACAAGAGGTAAGAGGCACAAACACAGGAAGTTCCATCTATATATGAGGAGGAACTCCTTTATTTTGAAGGTGGTGGAGCACTGGATCAGGCCCAGAGAAGTAGTGCAGACTCCACCTCTCTGTGATTTCACACTAACCTTTATTTTTATTCCTACCATTACTGCTCAATGCAGGGCTTGTCATACTTCTACCCCATCTGTGCCTGCCTCTTTGCCATCTTTCCAGTAAAGCTGCAAAAATTCATTTGCATACCAAGAACAATTGGTTTAGTTCTTCTGTTTTCCTGCTGAGTTTCTTGTACATTAGTCAACAAAGCATTTCAGTTACTCCTCACTGACCATATCCAATTTTCTAGCTGGGTTACATGTGTTGTCCAACTACCACTCCAATCCACAGGAAATCATACCTCCCTTTGTTCCACACTCTAAGCCCCAGTTGTGTCTTTATCCTCTACTAAATAAAGCAATCTTATATGCTGTGGAGACATAAATAAGCTTATCTAACCACATTCTGCATTTAAAAGTGAGCTGATTTACTGGACGCACACGGTTGAACTCAGGAGCCAGAGATAATATTGATCGTTTCTCATCACCAAGCCCTTCCACATTTTATGAATAGTACTTATCAGCCTCTCATCCCTCATTTTTATTCATGCACTGAGAGAGAAAATAAACCATTCTACTTTTTTCAACCTAAGCACTGAACTGAAGTCAAATGACTACAATAAAATAATAATAATAATAAAAACCACCTCTGACTACAGCAGACCACTATCTAAAGCTTCTTTAGCTTACTCTAGCTCCAAATGCTCAGCTACTAATGTGGACAGCTCTGTCTCTTCCCCTTAAACTTTCAGCCATTCATATGTTTTAAATCTCTTTTTATCTTGAATGATTTCAAAATATACTGAGGGATTTGTTAACAAAGTGCCCCAATCTTCATTTTAAGAAGGTTTACTTTTGAAAAAGAAATAGATTAATTTAGTGAAGTCCAAACCCTGTGTTTGTATCTTTCAGATCTAGTTTTAGCCTTTTTTTTGGGTTTTGCTTCTACTGCAAAAGGCAGCTGCTAAATACTTAACTGCTGAAAGATGGGTAGAGGACACTGTGTTCCTAAAACACATACTCTCCTGACAAGGAGACTTCAAAAACTCTCTTATCTACAAACAGAGCAACTAGAAGAGACCTTGCTGCCTGCACTCCTAGGTAACTACATCTTGAACACTCTTCCACTGACTCACCAGAGACCAAGGATGGGCTCCCTGTCCTTGGGCACAGAATCTGGGGTTGAAATGACTGTGATTGCACAGCCTCATCAACATTGCTTTCAAGGGCAGGGGGAATTAGAAAGCAGTCTGTACACTGTTCAACTCATTATGACACAAACTCAATTAATGCATTTTTGAAGATGCAATTTCAAAACCTGGTTCTGCCACACTGGTTTTAATTCAGCTTTTTGAGTTCATCTGTAACCACAGAATCATAGAACTGTTGAGGCTGGAAGAAACCTTTGAGATCATCAAGTCCAACCACTCTCCCAGAGCTCATAATCCCACCACTACTGCTAAGCCACACATGCAGTCATCCATGTGTCTTTTAAATATCTTCAAGGATGGTGACTCCACTGCCTCCCTGGGCAGCCTCTTCCAATTCCTGAGAATCCCTTCTGTGAAGAATTTTTCCCTAATATCCACAACCTGAGGATGTTTCCTTTTAACCCATCACTTGCATCTGAGAAGAGACTGAGCCCAATCTTGCTCCAATCTCCTTTCAGGGAGCTGAGGTCTCCCCTCAGCCTCCTCTTCTAAAGACTAAACAATCCCAGTTTCCTCAGCTGTTCCTCATCAGACTTATGGTCAAGGCCTTTACCAGCTTAATTGCCCTTTTCAGGGCTCCCTCAACGTTATTCATATAGTGAGGCACCCAAAACTGAACACAGTATTCAAAGTGTGGCCTCACGAGTGCTGAGCAGAGGGCACAAATACATCCCTAGACCTACTTGCCACACTATTTCCAATGCAAGCCAGGAGGAATGTGATAATGTTCTTACTTTGTTCATCGCTCAGACAAAACTCCCAGCACCAAAGATTTAGGCTAAGTCGTTTTAAACTAATGAATCATTGGAAGTAGGGAAAAAAACACATAGGAGAGTGGGGTGGGATGTGGTGGGAAAGAAACAAGATAGGACAGATAACAAGACAGGAAGGCATTGCCCCTTCAATCACCTTCTGTGCAACTTCCTTCAAAGTGAATTTAACTAAAGGAGAGGCAGTGTAAACACCAGCAAGATGATTTAGGGACAGTTCACCTAGGTAGTATTTCGCAGTATTTATCAAACCATATCAGATTTACCCTAAGCTTTCAAAGCATCTTGACTTTGCCACAAAAAGTACAACACATAAGTGATAAATAGAGCTCCCTAAGGAACCTTAAACTTCTTGTACTATTTCCTTCTTGAATCTAACCACTCGTTGTACATTGGTGCCTCTCTCCTGCTCCACCACTGGGAATTCTGAGCTACTCCACAGCAGCTATAAACTGTCAACCCATGGCTACATTTTTCAGACTATATGGAACCAAGTTCAAGTAGAACTTGTCAAAAACTGTCAAGAGCAATTATTCTCTTTCTCATATCACTTTATTTCTCTGCCTATGCATCTGTTTGCACTTCAGGTCTGCAAGGCATTTAGGCAGAGCCTTTGTTCTGACACAAAAACCACTACACAGGGCTGTCCTCTTTTCTGGACAAGAAGGGACAGCCACTGATTTTCACACTAAATGCTGTGTAATCTCTGAAGAGGAACATCTTACTAGACCTAGGAAACAAAGTCCTGAAAATCTCAGCATCTGTCATAGGCTAAACTCAGCTGAGAAGTCTGCAAATTCATCAGTTACTTCTCTTTATTAACTGTAAGAGATGAACTGAGCAGTCCTGGCTGTTTGGTTTCTCTCTGCAGATGATTGCCTCAGAGAAAACATGTCCTGAATACCCTTCCCAAACCCATGCCAAGACCCCTGCTGAATGCACATCGGCACAATTGCCATTGGCTTGGATGAGGGAACCGGGGTTGTTTAGCATGGAGAAGACAAGGCTGATGGGAGATCTTCTGTCTAATATTCCCTGAAAGGAGGCTGGCTCCAGGTGGGTGTTCATCTCTTCTTTCTAGTATCAGGCGACAGGAAGAGAGGAAATTACCTCAGAGGAGGCTTAGGTTGGATTATCAGAAGATTATCATGGCTGCAAGGGTTCTTGAAGATTGGAACAGGCTTCCCAGGGAGGGGTTTCAATCTCCATCCCTAGAGGTGTTTCAAAGAGGCAGAGATGTGCTGCTGAGGGACATGGTTTAACACCAGACTTGGTAGAGCTAGAGAATGGCTGGACTCGATGATCTTACAGGTCTTTTCCACCCAAAACAACTGTAATGATTCTATGAGCACACTTCACACCAGGACAATAGCTGCCTGTGCCTCCTGCAGACGTGCTGCATGGCTTTATACTTACTTTGGAAGCCTGGTACCAAGGTCTACAAGCAAAACTATTCACAGACTGCAGTCAGATGTAATTAGCCAGTTAATTTTGATGAGAATGTGTTAAAAACATTTTCCAGTGAGGCAAGAAGCTTGTTTTACATTTTAGGGACCTGCACTTAAATCACTGAACCTCTGAAGGTTCACAGTTAGCAGGGTGCTCCTCTACAGAAGGGGAACAAAGCGGAGAGAAACTCAGTCTGGTCACAGCCAGCCATTAGCAACGTTGAGGATATTTTGGTTCAGACCACAGGAAAATCCAAAGAAATGGTAAAAGTGGAGGAGAGGACTGTCTGCCCTCTCCTGGGGGCTGGACAGTTTCCAGCTCTTCCTTGACTGTGGGAACATCTCTGTGGCAGCTCTTGCATACCAACTAGCCCAGGGCTGCAAATCACAACTAGGGCAGTACACTGAGGGTGGCACAAGGACTGAAGCATGCAGAGCAGCTGAAATTCAGTAATTAAAGTCAGGGTGAGCGCTTGAATCTGTAAGTGCCTGGGGTGAGGAGGAGCTGGCTTGTCCAAACACTCAGTTAATAAAAAAAACCCAAAACATTTGAAACCTTCTCCACTCTGCTCTCCAAGACAAAGCCAAACATATATTAATTACAGTTGCTGGAGCATATGTGAGCTGGTTCTCTTGCAATGCCCTGCCCCTCTAAACTAACTACACTTGCTCGAGGTCTCTAGTGGGTACAGAGCTCTTCTGGAACAGTAATGGAGTTTTTAACATGAGACTAAAATGGGAGGCAGTTTTCTCCCAGCACACGTCTCACTTCCAGCCTGGGATGAGCTCAAGATATTGAGAACATGACCTTACTGAAGAGGTATTTTGTGTCTCTCTATAGACCTTTCCCCACATTTAGCTGTGCAAGCAACTGTGGATGGTAGACCAGAAATGTACTTCTGCGAGATGTCAGGTATTGATGTCACATTTATCTGCTCCAAAACCTGTGATAAAGGCAGAATATGGAGCATGTTCTGATGCCTAAATGTGCCTCACTGCTGTCCCTGCTAAAATTTCTACCTGGAAACATATCTTAAAGTCCTAAGAACTACACCCTGTCTGATCTGAAGACAGAATGGATACAGTCTGTCCCTGTGAGCACTACTACCTCACTGAATTATCTAGGCACAGGTTGACATTTTACCTTCTCATATTTTTGAGGCAGGATCTAAATACGTTGCCAGTGGATGCAGGGAAGGGAGACAGGATCACAAAGGCCATTACAAGGCATTATTCCTTCCCTCTGTCCACAGCAAACTGCTTAGCACAAACCCAGTGCTAGAAGTGCAGGAGACAAGAGTATCCATTACAATTACTAGTCTGCTGCAAGCTCTGAGATGCCTCAATGGGCAGGTCTGCAATTTTTACTTCTTCCTACAAATACCATTTCAATGGTGATTAAAGCAAGAAGTATCTAAACCACCAAATATAGCAGCTGTATTTCACTAGATGGTGAAGAAAACAAATGGAAGACTTTACCTGCACATTGAGATCTCAAGAGACTACACATGGGGGCTGGTTAACAAGAAACAATTATATCCATGTTCATTCCTACTCTGAAAATCTGACAATGCCAACTAGCTACTTATAGTGCATTGCCAACTTCTTTCTTGAAGGGTTATTATCAATTAAATGCAAAGTAAAGACTTCAATTAGCTGTTTCAAATATGTTGCTTAGACACATTACATGTTACAGTAGAAGCTACTGTAGAATTTGGACAAAACAGACTTAACATCTGTAAATTCACTGTAAATGCATTCCAACTTTCAGTGCAGTTATTTGTTTTAGGCTGTTTTTATGGTTTGCCATCTTCACCTGATGAAAACTCCATTAAAGCTTGGTCAGGGATGGGAGAAACATAGATCCTCCTGTTTTAACTTCAAACAAAAACCATGGAATTGCTAAGGATGGAAAAGACCTTTCAGACTGAGTCCAAGTGACATTTGAAATGTCTGAAAACAGTAAAAAACACCAACCCCCAAAACAACCACCCTGCCTTCCTTCCCAATAAACTGAAAAATCTCAATTTTAGTTTTGAGAAGTGTGGTTTCCATGCATGTGTGCCTATCTCATCACACTCACTTCTTCATGGCTGCAAAAAAAATTGACAGTAGAACTGATCTGCTGGTGTGTCAGGGAAACATTTCTATTTCTAGACAGGCCTATTCCCTACCCTCTGCTGATGGCACCTTTATTTTTCTCTCTTGAAATGCTTACCTTTTTCTAACTTTAAAAGAGTCTCTGCCTTTATGTCAGTCTCCATTCTTCATTTTTCTCCCCCCACCTGACATTTCATTTTTCTCTCTTAACACATAGAAGACTGTTTCCATTTCCAATTATATTCCTGAATGTATCAGACTTAAGGAACTTTTTATTATTTTTAAATCAAAGACCATCATAGCTTCTTCAAATGAAGGAATCCAACAGAATGCCAGAACACTAACTCACACTGGTCCTGAGACTGAGGGGATTTCAGCTAAGCTTCCTGCAAAGTTAGCTTATCAAACCTTCATCCAGCCCCTCTTTGCTGGGCTCTGCTGAGCACTGAAGGAAACCAGCAGAACTGAAATAGAAAAACAGAGCTTCAAATGCTTACTGCTGACAGTGAAAACAGCAAGAGTCCCCAAAAATATTAGTCAAGAAATAGGACTTAAAAGCAAAAGGAGGAAGTACCAAGAAAGGTGAATATCTGAAAAGCTCCAGCTTGCAGAGCTTTCCTCACCCAGCTGTAGTCAAAGCTGTCAGAACCTGAGTTCTTTCATTTCCCTCCACCCCTCCTAGCAATGATATTTCTCTGCTCAGAACACTCTTGTTTCAAAAATTACATCTAAAGTTAAATTCCCTCCTGTGAATACAACTTTTATCACCTGGCACTATTTCTCAGAGCAGCTATAAAAAACCCTTTCTATTTTGCATGGTCATGACCAAATCAAAATCAGTAAGGAAAAGTAACTGTGCTCCAGAAGCTGCACTTGAACTTTCTTACTCGACTCCACCTTTGTCTTGGTTCATATCAAAACTCCAAAGACTTCCACTTCCATGAGTAAGTTAATTACTGCAGGCAAGTTCCAATTTGGCAGTTTTAGTTCATCCTTCATTTCACTGAAAAGCTACACAAGCATTTAACTTTTCTGCCTGGATAAGACACATCATAGACTCATAGAATCATTTTAGCTGGAAAAGAATCTGCAGATCAAGTCCAACTATTATCTAACTCTACCAAGAGTGGTGCTAAACCATGTCCCTCAGCACCACATCTCTGCCTCTTTGAAACACCACTAGGGGCGGGGATTCAAACACCTTCCTGGGCAGCCTTTGCCATGGAGTTGCTTCTAATATGTAACCTAAGCTTCCCCTGGTAAAACTTGAGAGGTGATTTCTTAGGGAGAAGAAACAACACCTATCTCCTGTCAGGTAGCTGTAAAGAACCAGCTGGTCTCCCCTCAGTCACTTCTCCAGACTAAACAACCCCAGTTCCCTCAGATGTTCCTCAGAAGACCTGTTCACTGGTTTTGTTGGCCTTCTCTGGATGTGGTCCAGCAACTGCAGATCACAGAATGGTTTAGGTTGGAAGGGACCTCCAAAGGCCACCTAGACCAACCCCCCTGCATTGAGCAGAGGCATTCTCCACTAGAACAGAGCTCAGAGCCTTGTTGAGTCTGACCTTGTAACAGACTCTACCTCCCTGGGCAATGTGATTATTGAGTCCAACACATCACTTAACTCTGTGATCAGGTTTGTGTTCCTGTTGCTGGCCAGAGTCTGTCTTTGGTTAGCTCCTGGGCTCCCTCACAACAGACTGAAGCTTACAAAATGCCCACAGAGCACTGAGTTTGCAGTGACATCTGAAGAGCCTGAGGTTCTGCAGCTTCACTGGAAACTGTTCTAATTAACAGTCCACAGGGATGGGCACTGAGCCTTCTGCTCCAGGAACAATTTTCTCTTCAATTCTCTAAAAAGGAAAGCTGGATGTATATGTCCCACTTACATCTAAAAAAGACCTATTCACTGAGTCTTCAACCAGTATTAAAGCTGTCTCTTATGTGTGAAGAGGGTTAAATCACAAGCTAACTGTTCAATTTCCTTCTCCAGATGAAGTTGTCAATG